>CAWUFW010021433.1:0-120999 GCA_963921515.1 Calotriton arnoldi | reverse complement strand
CCGTAAACTGACTCTGATTCAGCATACAGTGTTCCAGAAAAACAGCAACAATTTGGCCTTCATTTTTCAAAAACTTGGAACTCAACCAAAAATTGAACTTTTTCCCATTTTTTCGAATGAAAATGGTATATCAATCTGCTTAAAGTAGAACTAGCCTTATAGTACAGACTTGGCGGTCCTTCCAAAGACATTTAGTCATCTTATGTGTCTAAAAACAGTTCATTTAATTTTCCTGACATGAAATGACTTTGATTTATGAACAACTTATCGATCATTTTCTGTCACATGTAAATATTACTGCTTAGTTCATTCCAATTGCATTTATTTCTGAAATTTATGCCTGAAATGATAAGCAATGCTTCGAATGTACAGTACCTTTTTGCATTCTAATATGTTTTTTTTAAAATGCCTTTTTAAATGGTTTTATGAAATATTTTAGAAATATGCGGTACTCCATTTTTATGTTTAGCATTTTTTATGTTTAGCATTTATGTATTATCGTATACACGAAAGTGGAGTGAGTGTTGTATTCTCCTTAGGGTGTCCA
Source organism: Calotriton arnoldi (assembly GCA_963921515.1). Taxonomy (NCBI): domain Eukaryota; kingdom Metazoa; phylum Chordata; class Amphibia; order Caudata; family Salamandridae; genus Calotriton; species Calotriton arnoldi. Next base: position 120,452 of record CAWUFW010021433.1, on the reverse strand, counting down.
TAACGGGCTTTCCAAATATCATGTCCTTATATAGGCACAATTCGCCCTGCCCTTATATAGGCATAGAATCCCAGGCCTTATTTAGGCATTAAACCGTGCACTCCAAATACAGGCATGGTCTCTGACATCCGTCCACCCTAACGTCACAACGAGTTCATGAAGAACAGACCCTTAGGCTGCGGGAGTTTCCCTAGCCCAGGACTATTGATTTCTTCAAGGCCTCATATATTATGCATGAACCATTATTCCTTAGGGGTTCATCCATGACGTCTTTCGCTACCCAATTCACGTCAATGCTAACATTCCTAAGGTACTCTCAGGTATAAATATACCTTCCCTAGCCCTTGTAAACTAGAGGAGACCTCGACTTCAGAGGAGCACGTATCCCGGCCTGGACGCACTGAGAAGACGCTGCCATTCCCTGCACGCAGAGAGCCCAGCTTCCAGTGATCTGACTTCCCTTGCGGGGTGTTGGAGTTCGAGTCTGGCAAAGAGATTCCAACCTCTCTCATTCTTCAGGTATGGAGCTGATAAGAACCTAGAGGGACTCTTGGCATACTAGGCATACTAGGCATACTAGCCATACTAGACTTAACATACTCTTAGTATACCATACTAAGGAATACTTCACCTACTTCATACCTTGTCCTACACCTAGGTTAGGTTAGGTACATTGGGGTAGAACTAGCTTAGCACCGCATCGTATGAGTACTCGCATTTTTAGTCTGTGTTATTTATGTAACAGCATATGTACTAAAAGATAATTCTATTGCAGTATTATTTATTTCTACTGCTCACCCTGTACATTATTTATCTTGCATACTGTCTTGTGATCGTAACAGCACATTATATTTACACCAGAAACAAGACTGTTCAATAAATCTTTTATTGAAAACACCCGTCTATTATTTCTGTGTAACTCTGAAGAAAACTAAGCATGCACGACTAAGCTGAGTGAAATAGTTATCTAGTGTTTCCACGACTCTGGGACACGTTCTGATTCTAAAAGGGAAACGTTTTGCGGCTGCCAGAAACTACTCCCTTCTTGTTGTCAAGGAGTTTCTAGTGGCCTCTGAGCTAGCTGGCACAAGTAATTAAGTTTAATATACTCGATAGGGACATACCGACCTTAGTCCTATGTCAAACCTATAGGATATATTATTCCAATGCGCAGAGCCTATTAGGGAAATAGGAGCTACACTACAAAGTGAGACAAACTGACCAGAAACAAATGACTTTTCCAAATTCATGAAAGTCTTCTCTGTCATCTTACTCCTATAAATTCCTTCCCGGAGAGACTCCTTTGTACCAAAGGTGTGAAATGTAAAATAGAAAACTAGGAAGAATGGTCTTAAATGAATTTATATATAAAAATGTGAAAATTACACAAATACATAAATATTTCTGTGTAACCAGCTCTCTGTAATCAATGAGTAGGATATCTACTTCAAGCTTTGCACTATGCACTGTTACTGGAAGATGAGTTATATTTTCTACCTGAATCTTAAGTGTTCACGTTCATTTCCAAAAACACAACTCGACTATTAGAACAATCCTCTGTCTTCCCTCAAAGAGCTCCAAAGGAAGCAACTCTTTTTTGAAAAGTATATCCTAGAACTTAGAACCTGGCTGCAGCACCAGTGACTCACAATTGCCTAAGAACGATGCAGAGAGAAGTTATACCCAGATATACAAGATGGCCATGTGAGAGTTCATGGCCTACTGGGAAGCATAGTCTCTTGTCAAAGTGCTGCAAGAAATGCCAGCCTTTGCTTCCCAAGATTGACTCAGTTCAAGCTAGTGTGGCGTATCTCTGCCATTAATAGGTAAGACGTAACACCTGACATTGCTTCTGGCAGATGCCCCCCTTAAAGGATGACATCTCAACAGCAAAGCTCATGGTTTGTCACGGTGTCTTGCATAACAATTCTTATAACAATCATATGGCATGAAGATTAGAAGCTGTTTCACATGATCACTTCCCAGGGCCAAACTCCATCTACTCCACCAAATATTGCAACTATTGCTGACAATTCTTGCATCATTGCATGTAAAACTTTACATACCTCATATTCACTCTCGGCATATATCAGAACAGGCACAGGATGTAGAGCAAGATGTGTTTTTCCAGAACACAGTTTCAACAAAGATACATGACACAGTAGAAGTATCTTCATAGACAAGGGCAATTTCAATCATACAGAGACTGAATTCACAATTTGTTCAGTCATAAATGGACACAAAACGTGCGTTGCGATTTAAAAGATTGTTTGAGATGCACCCTTTGTGAGTAAAAATACTTTCTGACCTGTAACATATTGGCGATGAGCATAGGACTTGTGAGTCGTGTTAAATTTTCCAAGGCTTTCCTTGCACATTTATGAATACGTATTAACTCAGTTAAATGTTCTTGCACAAGTGAAACTGATGTGCTGCTATTGTACAGGGAAGTTGGTAATACATACAAAAAAACATGACATTCCAATAAATGAGTGCTCAGTATTATGTGTATTGACTCTGGTAAACACAATGTCTTACTCTAATCCTACTCTTCCAACAAAACGTGATATTTAAAATGATGTTCAACACATTAGTTCAACGTATTAGTCTTTCCATCCATCATAAGCTTTCCATCAATGAAGCCCCATTGTCCCTGTTGATGAAAAGCTTCCTCTGGCAGCCTGATGGAGTAGCAGTCGTCAGATTAAGGTCACTACACATTCCACCCAATTCAGGGTGGATGGTGTCCTCCTTTCCTTTTATTCTGTCCCTTGTCAAATTGGGTGGTGAGAGACAGAAAAAAACAAATATTGCCCCTCACTCCCTGGAGAGAACTCACAGGGTTTCGTAGTTATTGTTTTTCAGAAACAAACTCTTGCTTTGGGTTTTTTTTCCTGAAAGACAAAAATGTTTAAGAGTTTGGTGGAAGGCCGTTAAGCCAATGGCAGCCATCCACCAAACTCTTTGTACCTTGAAGAAAACATTCAAGATTGACACTACTCCACCAGTCAAAGTCAAAATCAGGTTCTTAATATCCATATAGTTATCTTAGGCATCTAAAACAAAAATCATTATGATTACCTTCTCCTAATTATCTGATAAAATCCTTTTCATGGGATTATTTGAGCCACAGTTGACTGCAGCGGACTCACCACCCAATGGGGGACTAACCAAATTCCTTTACTCATAAAGGCAGCTCCTGTCATTGTCAAGAAATCTAGGGCCAGATTTACAAATATTAGGAATACTGTTTTCCTAATTGTGATTCTCTACGAATTGCAATTAGGAAATCGGCATTCACAAATCTACCTACCTCATGAATATTAATGAGGTAGGTCACAGTTCGCGGCCCATTAGGAATCACAGCCATCATAGGGATGGTGGCCTGCTGAGGTCAGCAGACCACCAGGGCTATGATTGCTTTTTAATAAAGCATTCTTTTTTTTTTTAAATGCAGCCCGTTTTCCTTATACCTTGAAGTAAAAAAATGTAAGAATCGGCAGTGGTCCGTGAAATCACTGTCTGTTCTTAAAAAATAATTTTATTTACATTCTCAAAGGAGAAGGGGTACCTGGGGACCACTTCCCCTTTGCGAATGGGTTACCAACAGTTTTTAACTTATGGTAAAGTATTACTGTTTTGCGACTGGAATTCTGTTGTAAAACAGTAATACACATCATACCGATTCGGTATTTGGAAGGGACACCCTAAACATGTCCCCTTCCAAAAATCACAAATGCATAAATGCGATTCGGTAACAAGTTACCGAATCGCGGGGGCGATAGGAGACGCACATGCAAGATGGCCGCACAGTGGTGAGGCTCCTGCAGACCGGACCATCCTAAACATAATTATCCATACATATGCATGGATAAACTGCACTCGTAGCATGCTCTGTCCTCCCTATAGTAGTGGGGAGCTGCTGAGAGTTCCAACTGCTCCAGCAAGTGAAAACAACAGAGGTAACCCTCGCAACGAGCTGCGAGCGCGAAAGGAGAGGAATGACTGAAGCAGGCGCGGACAACTCGAGGCAGGTACGGCAAGTGTCAGCAGGGACGCGACCGCATGCGGTGTGCCGGTTGGGAGACTTGGCGGTCCCTGTTGTTTCTGTCGAGCTGCACCCTGGTTGCACCCCTGCAGATGTGCCATCTGCGGCTGCAACTACAGGTAACAACTACTCACTGCGGTGCAGAGAAATACGAGGAACCGCAGCACCGGGCCCTGTGGTGTAAGGTGCCGACTCTTACCGACCGCTACTCAGAATCGAGGTGAGGTGGTGCAGTTGCGGTGCGTGACGCGGCGGTGCTTGAGTCCGCGGTGCCTTTTTCTGACGGGAACCCGCCATTTAAAAACTGTATAGAGTGAGACTGAACGCTGCCCCCCCCCAGCTACGACACACCTGTGGCGCGAGAACTAATCACTCCACGCATGCACTAAACACTCCACGCATGCTGTACAGTACTACCAGGCCTCCTGGAAGCAAGAGAAGGAGGATACTGTACGTAGACTAATGTGACAGGACTAGAGCTCCAGGCATCACAGGTGTTGGTACTTCCATCATACTTCTGATCCCGCTAACCTACTTACCATCCTCATAGGTGCAAGACTCACTGGCAGTCCCCTGTTGGCCTTGCTGGAACAAAAACAAAAATAAAATAGAAAAGCCACACACAGTAGCAATAATTGGTCAGGTTGCCATGTAACAGCCCCGTGGCCCGAACGTCGCGAACAGTATTCACCTCCTCAATTATCCCTTTACGTCGTACCACTTGGAAAAGCTAAAAATAGGAGCAACTCACGCCCAAGGAGAAGCTGATGTCCTTGCCCACCTGCTGTGAGGTACTGCCCTCACTGCTATACAGACTAACTGATAAGGTACAACACAGTTCAGTTCAGTTCAGTTTTTTATTCAGAAAGTTCACCCTTCCATAAAAGTGCATGCATATAAAACAGTCATCATTACTTCCACATAAGTACATCCTCACATTAATATAAATCTGATAAAAACATATCTATGCATAGCACAAAATGTTAAAACATCATTTAAAAACAAGGAATAGCAGCGAGTCATTTCAATAATAAAGTGCTACGTGCCCTCACAGCATGTCTTAAAAATGAGCACACATGTAAACAGGTTTCACTATCGGACAGTTGAGAAATTAATGAAAAAATTGCTCCACTCTGTCTAATGCCAGGATATCTCCTTTTGAAAAGTGGAAGCAAAAATGTCCTTGTATATGATTCATAAAATTTACAAAACAATAAAAAAAGTATAGTGCTTTGGCCTGACTTGTTATTGCATGGGCACAGAATGGCAGCGCGATTCAGTTGGTACCCAACAGGAAAGCACAGTAAATATTTTACCGTATCAGCGCGGAATCTAAATAGCAGGAAACGCTCCCATCTCCCACAAGACTGTTCTAAATAGACAGGTGGTAACTCAGAAATGCTCTGGGACAGATATGCAGTTATCAAAGGTTTCCCTACTACACTATTAAGAATATTTTCACAAGCTAGATTGTAGAAGGCTAAAGCTACTTCCCTTTTGTTATAGATAGGGCAAGAATCTCTCATTGTAAAAATTCGCTCCATACACAGCTTCCCAAATTGCAATTTAATATATGCCAGCCACGGAATTTGAAGGCCATTATCACAAGAGATAAAATCATTTATTATATCTCTTGTGAGCAATGCCTGATCGTTACTCCAAATGGATAACCAACGTAGCAATGGTCTCGCTCTAATGAACTCGGATATGTATAGCAAATTTAACTCTTTGTGACAAATAACACCCAATGGTACACACAACAGGCGCCTTCAGAACCTATGTTCCTCGGATTGTATGGTTACACAATTCACACTCCACCAAATGGCGGAACCATAAGTAGCAATTGGAACACATTGCGACTTATATATTTGTAATATTGCTTTCAACTGCCCCCGCTGCGAGCTTGAGGGAGAGAAAGCAGTGATCCAATTGCTTTCGAAAATAGCATTCTACGATGTGCAATGTTAGGTGACCAGGCTCCGGAAGATGAAAACATAACTCCTAGATAAGGGAAGCTCCTAACACTTGTTAAGGAGTTATTTCCTACTTGTATAGTAGACAACTGAATACAATGTGGCCCACATGCCATAACATGGGATTTTGCAAAATTTGTACGGAGGTCTAGGTTAGACATAAAATCAATAAATGCAGACACTAAAAGACACAATGCCCTGGGGGTCCGTGCCATTAAAACTGCGTCATCTGCATATAAAAGTGTAGGAAGGGGTCTCCCTTTAACAGATGGAACATCACTGGTTATAGGGGATAGGGATGGGTAGAGATCATTAATATATAGTATAAACAGGAGAGGAGCTAACACCCTGCCTATCTCAATGCCCTTGGATACATTCCCATTACTGCTTATTCTGACTTTCGCTTTCATACCCCTATGAAGAAATGCAAGAAAATGAACAAGGGGGGCATCCAAACCCTTGAGTATCAACATGTGCCATAGTTTCGACCGGTTCACACAGTCGAAAGCGGAGCTTAAATCCATAAATGCCATATGTTATGTTATGTTATATTATGGGGGTATTTGTAGAGCGCACGGCTACACCTGAGAGTGTCCCGGCGCTGACTTAACCCTGTTGACAGAATGATCAGGAGCGACTACGAGTGACTCCACTCTCATTGAAACAACCAGGTTTTCAACTTTCTTCTAAAACTGAGGAGAACTTGTTCCTGTCTCAGAAGAGGCGGTAAGCTGTTCCACAGCTTAGTAGCGGTCACCTGGAACGAGAACGTGCGAATTTTGGCACGACCGTCAACTTCTGAGATGAGGATCGCAGGGTTCTGATAGGAGCATATGGCTGGATTCTGTTCCTAATTTAAGGGGCTCCAACATTGTGAAAGGCTTTGAAGACTAGTACCAGGGCCTTAAAGATCACCCTTTTTCGCACCGGGAGCCAGTGCAGGGACATCAAGAGGGGCGTTATATGAGTTCTAAAGTCAGCCAACAACACGGCCCTTGCTGCCGTGTTCTGTACCACCTGCAAACGACCAAGTAGGTAGTCAGGGAGGCCGAGATACAGAACGTTGGCGTAGTCAAGCCTAGATGTTATCAAAGCTTGGACCACTGTTTTCCTATGGGGAACTGAGAGGAGAGGGAGAAAATTCCTCATCATTTTCATTAGTCCGAAACAGGTGGCGGCCACAGATTGAACTTGTGCCTTCATGGACATGTCCGCATCCATTTTTACCCCAAGATTTTTTACGGTGATAACTGGACAGGAGGGGGGGGGGACATGTCCTGAGGCCACCAATTACGCCATTCCACACCAGGACTATGGCCGAAACAGATAATTTCGGACTTATCGGAATTACACAACAGTTGGTTTTGCCTGAACCAGGAGAACACCTTGGACAGGCAATTGTTGATATCATCTCCTCTCAACAACACATTTTTCTCATAGGTAAACAACAGCTGCTTATCGTCGGCGTAAGATATGACTTTAGCCCCATGATGCTCTGCCAGGAGTGCCAAGGGAGCCATATATAGATTGAACAAAGTTGGGCTCAGGACCGAACCTTGTGGCACTCCAACCCTCATAGGAGGGATAGGAGCGGTGAAAGGGGGGGACCATATGGTTTGCTGGCGGCTTTCGAGAAAGGAGGCGAACCACTTGAGGACCGTGCCCCCGATACCACAGTCCTGAAGCCTGTGCAAAAGTCGATCGTGGGGCACGGTATCAAAAGCCACCGAAAGGTCCAGCAGTATCAATACCGCTTTCCCACCGCTGTCCAGAGTGGTTTTAATGGTGTCAGAGACTTCCAGTAATGCCGTCTCCGTACTATAATTAGATCTGAACCCAGATTGACTGGGGTGCAGTGCATGGGTAGTCTCAATAAAATCAGTGAACACAGTATTCACATACTTCTCCAAAGCCTTGGAGAAGTATGGCAGCAACGTTATTGGCCTGTAGTTGCTGACTATAGCGGGGTCTGCCGAAGGTTTTTTAAGAAGGGACAAGATTTGTCCGTGTTTCCAACATTCAGGCATCAAGCCCTCAGATAGAGACAAATTCAGGACCAGGTTCACTGCTGGATTGATCACGTCCACAATAGAGGCCAGCACTCTGGCCGGGCAAGGATCCAAGGGGGAGCCAGATTTCAGTGCTTGCATTATTTTCAGAGACGCAGTCGTGGAAATAGGGGGGAACTCCAAGAGAGTCTTATCTAGGTTGGAGTAGGCAGGAAAGGGTGTGGCTAAAATCCCATCACCGACTTTGGGTCCAGTTTCGAAAGCATCCTGAATTTTTTTAATTTTATTATAGAAATATTGTGCCATGTGGCTTGTCCATTCATCTGTGGGAGTGAAAGGGGGCTTGATTACGTTCGGGGAGGAGAAGGCCTTAACAATTTTGAACAATTCCAGGCTTCTGTTCCCAGCTTGTTCAATTTTTTAGGCTAAAATCTTTTTTTTCCCCTCTCGCACTTTGGCGTAATGAGTCTTCAAGGCGAGTATATAAGTAATTTTCTTAATGGGATCAAAGTTTTTTCTCCAAAATCTTTCCAGACTTTTACATGCACTCTTACTTTTCCTTAGTACTTCCATGAACCAAGGGGCAGAGGCACGGCCTGTTTTAGCTGCCTGCATTCTCAGTGGTGCTAGTTGCATAGCCCACTTCAAGAGCCAGCCTTCAAGTGAGCGGACATCCTCCTCCAACTGGCCACTAAAAGGAATGGGGTGCTGCCTCAGTACAGTGGCTACTGCCTCCGGCGAAAACTCTGCATAGGATCTAAAACTACTAGCCCTAGGTTTGCACTGGGAAGAAGGACTCCCTGATTCCTTACATATTCAAAAGGTAAGCAGGAAATGATCAGACCAGATGATAGGGAGGGGTGAGTCTGTTGTAATCTTAGATGATGAAAAAATCTGGTCCAATGTATGGCCTTTTTCGTGGGTAGGTAGCGAGACATAGGGAGTTAGGTTCAGGATGCTAAGGATTTCACATAGCTTCATGGACTCATGGTCTGCCACTTGATCCATGTGTATGTTAAAATCTCCTAGAACCATGCAATGGTTATATTTGGCTGCGATAGGGGACAGGGCGGGTCCAAGAGACTCCAAAAACCGACCTGCTGGTCCCGGCGGTCGGTAAATTACTGTGCCGGCAATCGATTGCTGAGCTGACACAGTCAGACGAAAACTAAGGCTCTCCGCCCCCTCAATCTCTGCCATAGGTCAAAGGGTCGAGCGCGTTCGCGCAGCGTCCCTTTTTAAGGCCTCCAGTTCCGAAAAAACTAGACCGCACCCTGAAAGATATGATTACCAGGAAGTGCAGAGTCTAGCTATCGAGTCCCGCCACCCCGGGTTTCCGATTGCAATCCAAAATTCAATTTCCCTACAAGAATTACTTCATTGCCACTTCATTTTAAAAATCATTTAAACATAGATTAAAAAATAGCTAATAACAGTTCAATGCAAGCAGGGTTTAAAACAGGTGTCAATTTCAGTTTCAAGACACGAACGAAGAAGCAGCTGACTGCTCCGTCAAAGGTTCGAGCGCGCTCGCGCAGCGTCCCTTTTTAAGGCCTCCAGTTCCGAAAGAACTAGACCGCACCCTAAAAGATATAATTACCAGGAAGTGCAGAGTCTTCGCGACTGTGTACTTACCCATTATTAGGTTCAAATTGGCATATTGCTCAATTGTCCCTACCTTACTTCTAAATCCATATTGGGCAGGATATAAAATCGATTTTGTTTGGGCCCACTCCTGGATCCTGTTGTAAATAACACGCCCCAGGACTTTTACAGTTGTATCAGTTAGCGATATTGGCCTATAGCAACTGGAGTCTTCTCGATTGCCTTTCTTAAATATAGGGACAATAATAGAGGTGCGCCAAGAACCTGGTATATTAGTAATTTGACTAAACACGTTAGTTAAAATTGGAGCCCAAAGTTTAGTATTGAGTTTTAGTAGATCAATTGGTACTCCATCGGGGCTCGGCACCTTACAGCCCGTGCTTTGGGATAGGGCCTCTTCTACCTCCTCTACTGTGATTCTAACTTCCATTAACTTACTATTGTCTAGAGTAAAATTGTCTGCGTTAAGAGAGGAGACATAGACCTTGCTTAAATGGTCTTCCCAAGATTCATTAGTGATGTGGCAAGAAATTGGGGAAACGGTTAGGTTTTTACATCTCGTATCAGAAACTGTGGCCCAAAAGTGCTTACTATCCTTCGTGTTAGCTGCCTGTGCTAATGTCTCCCATTGGTCCGTGAGGACCTGTTGCCGGCCCATGGCTGTAACAGTCTTATAATGTTTTCTCAGGGCAGTGATCAGTACATTATTTCTAGGCTTCTTCCCTAGAGCCTTCCTTAATTCTTGATTGACTACTGTACAGTCATGGTGAAACCAGCCGTGTAACTTATTCGATGGGCGTATAGGTCTAAGGAGGGTGTTTTTTTATACCAAGACAGAGTTCGTTAAAAGCATCTACTATGTTAATGGCACTATCCTCTTCAGATAGACAGGTCTCCACTGACCTCCTATTCTCTTTCACAATTTCACAAGAGTTTGTGCTGGATCGCGCTTTCTCCAAACCAAGATACAACACAAGAAATGGGCAGAACAGATGGGAAGCAATCTAAACTGACCTTCGAAGTACGGAAAACCCCACAAGGAAGGTGATCAGGCTGGGGCTGATGCCTCCCAGGAGAGCCCGGAGGAGGATTGGAAGTCTCTGCTCCTTTCTATGAAAAATAGCCTCACGTCCATAGAATCAAAAATGGATACCATGTCTGCGCTCATGGATACCATAGTGCATAAGATAGAAAAACATGAGCACGGAATAACAGAAGCGGAGAGCAGGATATCTGAACTTGAGGACACCTCTGAAGGCAGCAGGGCACAATTACAACAAATGGATCGGCTGTTGAAAATGATTGCTGCAAAAAACGAAGATTTGGAGGCACGCTCACGTGCAATAATATTCGAATATTGGGAGTACCTGAGAGCACGAACATGGGGCGCATGGAAGATTATGTCGAATGTATGCTCACAGACGTGTTTTGTGCTGAGGTTTTCTCTCCACAGCTGATCACTGGGACGGAGGCCTCCCCCGTGTGCTCCGCCCAGACCTATTGTTGCTAGACTCCTTAATTATCGGGACAGGGACACTGTTCTCTGACTTGCTAGAAAAAAGAGGAAACTAGAATACGACGGCATTGCGCTTACTTTCTACCCCAACTTTACTGCGGCAGTGCAGGATGCAAGGAGAAAGTTGGTACCTGTTAAAAGAAAGTTTCAACAAGAGCAGATTGACTATGCCACGATGTACCCAGCACGCCTCAGAGTCACCCACCAGGGAAAACAACATTTTTTTACCAGCCCACAGCAGGTGGAAGACTTTCTGAAACTGACCCAAAGGGAGGGGCTCAAAACGATCCCAGCCCGAACCCTTTCTCGGTCACCGTCACCAATGGCAGAGCAGGACTAAGTACAATGTAATCTAACTGAGACGGATCATACTCTGCAGTGGAGCCAATCACTGGCACCTTTGCTGCGTGGCGGACGAACAAAATGCAAAGGTGGCACCATGGACAAAATTAGTCAGATCTTTCTTGCTGTGCGGATTTTCCCTCATAATCCTCTGTTCCCCACTGCACAGATTGTTTTTGTTCTTTATTACTGAATGAGTTTCTATGGTCTGGGCACCCGCCCCCCGTATTCTTATATATCAGTGGGGAGGAGGATAGTTGTGGGGCCCCCTGGTGATACCTCACAAGGAGAACCCTAATTCCACCCCAATTTGTGGTTTCTTTTTTTTTTTTCTTTCAGATTAAGCAGGTGTTTTCTGTTTCTCATTTTTATTTTTTCTCTGCTTGTATTCAAAGTTCATGGAGGGTGGGATATCTGTCTCCGGCAAGTTGGGGATGACGGTGTGGGTGGGAGGGCTTCAAGAAGAGGTCAGCAGCAGCATATCCATGGTTTTCAATTCTTTAGTAACGTACTGATTGTGTTTTGCTGTCATGCTACCACGTGCACACATTATAATTCCCTTATGCGAGAATGACAAGATCGTAGTTACCGTCCAAAATCCACCTCTTGTCCTGGAATGTTCATGGGTTGAATAGTCCACGCAATGTAAGCATATCCTCGCTTATCTAGCTAGGCACCAGATTCACATTGCACTCCTACAGGAGACACGCCTCAAGCCCCTAACATCCCCAGCCTTTGCGACTCAGTGGGCAAAATATCGCTGCTTCGCATCTTATTCCACCTACGCTAGAGGAACTGTAATTTTAATTAAGAAAAACACCCCATTTGTTCTAGGAGGCTCCCTGCAAGACTCGCAGGGCCAGTATAGTAGTATGTGGGGAAGATTACAATCCCATATGGTAACTATAGTTAACTGCTATTGTCCTAATACTGACGACCCCCAGTTCTTCACCACACTATGGGGAAAGGTGTTAAATATTGGATCCACCTATGTCCTATGGGGAGGTGACTTTAACACGGCATTGATGCCTCAGCTAGATAGGTCGCATCCGCATCTTAACCACTGCAGTGCAGCTCAGGGTCAGCTACTGGATATCATAGCGGGCAATCATCTTCTGGATGCTTAAAGGTACCATCACCCTACCACCCGAGACGGCACACATTTTTCAGCAGTACATTCCACATGGTCTAGATTAGATTATTGGATAATCTCTAGAGGAATGGGTCACTGGGTGGAACGGGTCGATCATCTTGCACACACGTATTCGGACCATTCCCCGGTAAGACTAGTGCTAACGCCTCCTGGAAATATAACTCCGTACAGCAATTGGTGATTTAATCCACTGACATTACTAGATACCGCGTTCAGAGCAGAAATGGAGCAAGAAATACAAGAATTATTTCAGCGAAACACAGGGTCGATGACAAACAAGTCAACAGTATGGGCGGCCTTTAAGGTCACCATGAGATGGTTGTGCATTTCCAAAGGGGGAGGCATCTTGCGAGATATTCAAAAGTCACTCACAAAGATGGAACTTGAAATAAAATATCTAGAACAGGAGGCAGCGTCCTCCACTGATGGGGATAAAAAAAACGGCACTCCGAGACAAGATAACTGAATATAGAGATACAGCGGAGAGAGAATGTAAATACAGGAGCAAATACCATAAAGCTTGCATCTATGGAGGCGGGGAAAGACCGGGCATAGCCATTGCAGACCTCATTAGAAAACCCAGATTCTCTAACTATATTACTGAAATACAATTACCCAATGGCAACACTTATAGAGATACCCCAGCGATTTTACGAATTTTCACAACATACTATTACACTTTGTACACCACACAAAGGAAACAACCTCTTGCCCTCCCCCTGTACCTAGAAGATATCGCATTAGGCTGGCTTGGAGACGCACAGAGTGAATTCTTGGCTACAGCATTGGAAGAAGATGAGATACGTACAGCGATTATGCAAATGAAATCGGGGCGGGCCCCAGGGTCGGATGGCCTTCCAATTGAATTCTACAAAACATATGTTGATATTCTAGTCCCCATTGTAAAAAAAAAATTGGAGGAAGCCAACGAGGCTGGAATTTTGCCCTTATCTATGAGGGAAGCCACAATCACTTCTTTACTTAAGCCTTAAGCCTGGCAAACTGGCAGAACAATGTGATTCTTATAGGCCACTCTCTTTAAGTAACTGTGGCACCAAAATCTTGGCTATGGTTTTATCTAATAGACTGAACCTTTCAATGGGACCCTTATTCTGCCAGATCAGGCCGGGTTTATTCCGGGACACGCAAAGTGCCATAATCTACATACTCTTCTCTCGATAATGCAGGATATAGATCCCGAAATAGCCGCAGTACCAGTGTTCTTAGATGCTATAAAAGCATTTGATTCTTTAGAATGGGATTATCTCCTGGGAATACTTAGGCACATGGGAATGCCCCCTAGTTTTCCTAAATGGATAGAATTACTATATTATCAACCCCAGGCTGTAGTTCTCATTAAGGGATCGCGCTCATTACCTTTTATGATAACTCGTGGCACGAGGCAGTGATGCCCATTATCCCATATACTATTTGCGCTTGCAATAGAACCCTGGGCGGCCAAACTGAGGCAACATCATAAAGATCGGGCCCTTCGGTACCCCAATAGGCACATTCTAATATCCTTATATGCTGATGACGTTACGGTTTATCTTAGAGATCCACAGGACAACTTAAATCCTGTCCTGCGTGAATTTATTATATTTGAGGAACACTCTGGTATACACATCAACTGGAGCAAATCACAAATATTCCCCCTCCCAGAGGCTGTGTCACAGTATGCGTTAGACTATACAATAGAATGGTGTCCCACTGAAGTTAAATACTTAGGTATCAAGATCACCAGAGACAAGACCGAACTAATGCGTATTAACTACGGTACAACCTTAGATATACTGACTGGCCCAATCACACGTTGGACATGCCATTACCCATGGCAGGATGGGTCTCACTCATAAAAATGGTGATACTACCCAAATTATTATACCTGTTTACCAATATCCTCTACACCCCAGGACGGGCATTCTTTGCAGCGTTAAAAACACAACTTATCGAGCTAGCCTGGGGAGGTAGGCAACCCAGAATGAAATGGGAAATACTTACCCTCCCCTTTCCACAAGGAGGGTTCGAGGCACCCAACTTAGAACTGTATTACTACTGCGCACAACCACACTATGCTGCATTATGGTTTCACCCCCTCCATACATGCCTCACTTGGCGGTCGAGTCGGGATACACAGACCCGGTTCCCCTGACAGGAGTAATCGTGCTACACCCCAAACCCAGAGATACTGACCCCACCACGGTTACATGCACCACAATGGCATGGCACAGATTGGCAGCAATACTTGACACGCTGATGCTGTATTCGCCCCGGCCGCCCCCAAGATATCACGCAGATTTAAAAGTAACTTACGAGCTAGCATGTAGACAAGTTTTGAAGAAAGTGCAAATACAGGACTGGGGAGATCTATATGACAATGGCATGTTTAGAACAAAGGAATAATTTTTCCACGAAACAACATCCACAACAATGGACTTATTTATGTATGTCATACTTAGGCAAAGTGTTAGGGCTGCCACTCCAGTGTTCCCGCATGAACCGTGGACTCTGCCCCCCCTGCACGCAATTCTACAATCAGAATCGCCACAAGATGTAACCTCCCTCATATACCACAGCACACAAACATATCGTACCCCGTGCCACCTCAAGTCACGCATGCATTGGGAGAAGGAACTCGGAATAACCTTTTCAGACAAACAGTGGGAGTTTTGCTGTAGGCAGACGGGGACCATAACTGCGAATAGCAAACTGCGTATGATACACTATAAATTCCTACACCGCCTCTATTATACCCCAGGCAAAATGCACAAATTCCAAGTTAGAGACAGTGATAAATGCGAACGGTGTGGAAGAGAATCTGCAGATTCCCCACACCTGGCGTGGGAATGTCCTACTGTTAATCGTTATTGGCATCAGGTATTTAAGGAAATGGGACAAATGATTGGATCTCCCCTACAGGTATCACCGGTCACTGACATTTTAGGGTACACAGAGGAAATAGTGCCGGTATATAAGAAATACGCAGCGCTGAGGCTATTAGTAGCTAAACGCAGAGTCGCCTGTAGATGGAAAAGGGGGAGGGCTCCCAAATTCAAGGATTGGGTTCAAGATCTAATATTCTAGCAAGAACAATTGCTAACTTATGCAGAATTACTCCCACTCTCCTCCAGACCAAAAGATATCTGGGACTCGTTGAAAACATATTTATTATTAACCACGTCAATATAAATACAAATACATAGGAGACGACAAAAACAAGAACAAAAGGTTCAGGAAGACTACTAACGAACTGATTGCAAAATTCAAATATTAGCATACATATACGCCTCATATATCATTTGTCAGATAATGGTACGGGGTGAGTGTACTTTGGATTTAAAAAAAAAAAAAATGATAGAGATAATAACATGCGATGTTTCGACGCTGTGACCACACCAGGAAATGATTTAAAAGTATGTAGCTGTGATTTTATGGGTTTAACAGTGCATTGGTGTCAGTTGTTATTGCAGTATGACCATCAGTACAAATTATATTCGATAAATGTATGCTGCTGTTTTTGTGTTACCTGAAAATGCTGATAAAAACAAACAAAACAAAAAAAGTTACTGAATCACATTTTGCATGTTGTACATTTGGAAAAACATGTTTTCCAGTCGCAAAAATTGATTCTGCAAATCAGGCCATTTGCAGCCAAACATCTGGCCCTTTGTTTTCCACTGCCTATGTGCAATATGCAGTGGGCAACATTACTTATTCATGATTCTTACAAGTCCTAGGTTTACTTCTCAAATCTTTTACTAAATGACCTGGCCTTCCACTATATATACATAAACTATGCTTGTCTTCTTTCTCTCACTCCTTTAGACACAGGTCATCTTATACAGCCTAATTGCATAGGTTTGGAAGTATCAGTGACTCTATTTGCCTCTAACTTAGGCCACACTAGTACTACATTAGTCTTTTCTGAACAACGTTCAGATGAGCTATAATCCAACTAAACAACTAACTCAATGGGCCATATGTACCAAGCTATCTTGCGTTCGCAAACGCTGCGAATCACAAAAATAGTGCGTTCGCGAACGCAAAATAGCATGTCCCAATGTATGACAGTGTTCCGCATCGCAAAACGGATAATCGCAAAGATTGCGATTTCCAAATTTGCAAGGCAACAATTCTACGAAAAACCATTATTAACAATTTGAGAGTTCCAAATTGCATATTCGCAAAAATGTATGTCGCAGTTTGCGAATTCGCAATTGAATGTATGAAAAATTTGCAAATTGCGAATAAGTAAAAATCGCAAATTTGAACCTTCAAATTACCACCAACTCAGGGCAGGTGGTAACCAGGTGCAACCTATTTAAACAGGCCCAGAATGCCTCAGTGTCTTTCACAATGCCAGCGCTGTAAGTCATAGCGAGGAGGATGCGGATTCAAGCAGCAGCACAGAGAATGAGGAGACAGGAACGCATCTACATAGTGCGCATAACCCTGTTCCAGCAGACAGAGGAAGAAATACATGAGAAGTATAGACTAGACTCAGCAACTATACTAGACCTGATAGCTGACCTACAACCTATACTTGAGCATCCAACCCGCAGGACCCAATACATTCTAACACATGTGCAGGTCCTCTGTTCACTGCACCTACTGGCATCAGGGAGCTTCCAGGGGGTCATAGCTACAGCAGGAGGGGTGTCCCAAAGTTGCCTGTCGCACTTCTTTCATGCATTCTTGGATACAATGGTACAGAGGATACACCATTACATCAGATTCCCCACCACACAACAGGCATTGCAGCAGACCAAATTGGATTTCTACCAGATAGCACATTTTCCCCATGTAATCGGGTGCATTGATGGGACACATGTAGCCCTCTATCCCCCCTCAGATAATGAGTACGTATTCAGGAACAGGAAATCATTCCATTCACCAAACATACAGGTCATATGTAATGCAAAACACATAATAACTGATATAGTGGCCAAATATCCTGCTAGTACACACGATTCCTTCATATTTAGACACAGTGGAATATACACACGTCTCACTGGGGGTGAATTTGGTGAAGGATACCTGCTAGGTAAATGCAATTTTGCACACTCTGATGGATTCATTACTTCTGCATGAATAGGACAGTGATTAACCATATGCCTTTCATCCTGTAGGTGACAGTGCATATGCTGTGCGCTCATTCATCCTCACACCGTACCTCAACCCGGCTAATCAGAGTGAGAGAGATACAGAGGAGCACACAAGTCAACACGCAATGTCATCGAGCGGACATTTAGAATACTCAAGAGCAGGTTCCGCTTTCTGCACAAAAGTGGAGGAGCACTGCAGTACAGGCCTGATACCTGTTGCAAGATCGTGGCTACTTGTGCCATGCTGCACAACATCGCAACAACAAAAGGCATACCAGTTGAACTCACAGATTCTGAATCAGATAAAGATGAGGAACCAGGTCCACATCTCAGACCAGCAGGTGGTGTAGGTGCAGCAGATGGCAGACATAGACGTGATGAAATAACACGCAACTATTTCTAGGTGAGTAATGATGACACAAAGCAACTCATGACTGTTGAATAACTGTGTTTTAATATACCTTAACATCAGGTAAAATGTATTCACACAGCCTACAAATCACAAGTAATGTGTGGCTTTTGTTGTTTAACATGTCATGTACACAGGACATGAAACGTTTAATGACATATGTACGTATGCCATGGGTTACATCACCCATTAGCATTAATCTGTGTCAACACTGTCTATTTTTTCCGTCCACGGACAGCAGTTGCACGCTCAATGTTCAGACTACCCTCCCTTGATGAGGCATCTGGTGTTGTTCCCTGCCTCACACTATGCCGTCTGGGTTCAGTCATGGGTGGGGTAATGCTGCTGCGGCTGGAGACCTCCTCACTGTCCCCTGCCCCCAGAATACCTGTTCCAGCTATGTTTGCTGTCTGTAGCTGGTCAACTGCATTGGTGACCTGCACCAAACCCTTGGCAACATCCTGACTGCAGTGTGCCATTTCAATCTGCATCGACACAGTGCGTCTTGATAGTACAGATGTGGCATTGCACAAACGGTTGACTGCCTTACAGTAATGATCCAGACGGGTGAATAGATGTTGCTTTTCCCTGCGTCTGGTTGCATGGTCCCTCTGCATTGTGGCACAGAGCTCTTTGATGGCTACGGTCATTTCCTTAATGCTGTCTGCACATGCCTTATTGCCCTCTTCAACAGTGTCTTTTAGCTCCCTGATGCCATCCTTTATGTCTGTCAGATTGTGATTGACAGACACCAGCTTCCTGTTGATTGACCGCATGCTTTTTGCTTGCAGACGCTGAACATTGACCATTGTGCCCTCCAGCCCAGAAAAGACAGAAGATTCATCTCCTACGTCTGCGGTGTTTTGTGTCCTTGGCCTGCGTCTCACCACCCACCACAAATAGGCCGTCGGGCATATCCGCCCACATCATCATAAGCAGCTCCACGAAACCCCAAGAGAGCGGAGGGGGGCATAGACACACCCCAATACCACTGATTCATCCCTGATCATGCCCTGTAAAAACACATAGCGCCCCTGAGTGTCGGCCCATGTCTTAATATGTGTATAAAGAACTCTGCGATGGATCAAAATTGCTACCCCCCGGGACACCCGCACGAACCCTGAGTGAAACACCTGGGTATAGCCGAACCGCTGGAGACAGAGCACCTTTGAGCGAATAAAATGTGTTTCCTGTATCATAAGTATATCAGCCCTAACCCTCTTCGCCTGTTGGAGGACGGCCCCCGTTTGATTTTATCTAATACCCCCCTGACATTCCAGCTGACCACTTTAAGAGATTCGGGAGACCCCTGGGCACCAGTACAAACCTCAGCCATGGGAGTCCGCGACATGGAACCTTGATGCAAGAGAAATCATGTGGTGTGTGCATAGCATAACGACAGTACCATAGCGTAGTGCGACTTGATAATAAACACAAAAACAAAGACAACAACCCAACCCCCCCACCCTATACTTCAAAAACGATGAAGCATCTGTCGCGGCGAGTGCGGCCCATAGACCCCAACGGCGAGTCTCGGCCCACCTCGACCAATGGATCCCCAACTCACAGCCTAATGTCAGCAGGCACTCTCTCTGCTAGAGGGCCAACAGAGAAGCCGGCCTTTACTCGAGCTCCTCCGATCCCCATATCAGAATCAAACGTATACTGGGCTGCAGTTGCCCCGACTGATCAGGAAACCAACACAGACTGTCAGGAGGCCGAACCAGCCCGGGAGGCCGCGCTGCAGGACCGGGATCGGCGTTTAGATCTGGAGCGTCTATGATCTTTAGACTTCGTTTGCGGCTGCCTACGTGCCGCCTCGCTGGATGAGGAGTCAGATTCCTGCCGGGGTGGCGTATGTGGATGTAAGCGAACTGTCTCATCTGTCCATTGAAATACCTCCTCCGGCGAGTCGAAGAAGAGGGTGCGAGATCGGTACACCACCCGCAGCCGGGCCGGGAACTGCAGAGCATATGGAAGTTTGAGCTCACAAAGACGTGCCTTGGCCGCCAAGAAGGACTGTCGCCGCTGCTGGACCAGCTTCGTGTAGTCCGGTGATGCAGCTGTTTCTTTTATTTTAAAAGCTTTCATCCACTCATTTAACTCATCAGGAGTCGGACCTATGGGAGTACTATTTATTTCTGTCCAATTTCCACTCTTTTCAGGTGTCACTGTTGCAGATTCAGTTACCATAGGTATTTTTCTACCGTTACACTCATTTATTGTCAAATTTTCAGGTGGACTTGGTCTGTAAGCACTAGCCAAATTGTTTGTACCTGGACTTGTTTCCATTCTTTCCTTTTCTCTCTGAAATTGTGAACTCAAGGGAATCACCAAAGATCGTTCATCAATTTTCTGATTCTCAAAAACTGGTATTACTGGACCTATTGTTACAGGCACAGTAACTGCTTCCATATTTTTCGTTAATTCTCTAATTTTCTCAGTTAGTTCTTTTGTTGTCCTTGCCAATTCACTTGCATTTTCGCTTTCTATTCCCTCATTTTGAGAAGTTCTCATTTGTTCTTGTGACCTATTTACCTCATTCCTCTTTTTCCGGACTTTTATTTCGCATAGTCTCTATTGGTGGCGCATTTGGTGTCACCACTGTAGAACTCTGCTGATACGGAGGTGGATTTCTATTTAATATATCTTCCAGCAATTCGTCATCCGTTTCGCTCTCATGCATATACTTTCTCTCTCTATATGTTTCTTTTTCTCAGTCCGTTTTTCTTAGTCCCCTCCTCAACTGTAAAAGCTGGAAACAAACCTCCTGTCATGTTAGCACATCTCCATCGTTTTATTCTGTCCTCATGATTCATTCCCCACAATCTTCCGGGCACAAACTCATAACCTTTCATTCCTCTGAATCTTTCTCGCTCGTACATCTCATCTTCCCATTCTGTTAAAGCCTCAAACTGTGTCGGTCTAGGTCTAGGTTCCAATTTAAACATCTTTTCTCTTAAATTCCGTAAAACCGCTACATTAAAAGAACCATTTTCAGGGAAAGCCAATGCTCCATCATTCTTTGTATATTTTACCCAATTGTCCAACCATATGCACGTATGATATCCATATTTCAGCATCATGTGTGAAGCTGCTGATTTCGGCGGAGGAATTACTTGTCCCTCTCTAGTCACAACCTTTTTGTCTTTCTTAAAGAAATTCTTCAATTTCGTCGTCCATGACGTTCTCTCCCTTTCATACTCGTAATACAGCATGTTTTCTATTTGTTTTTCTTTACTCTAACGCTGTTTCTGTGTACCGAACCTCGACCAATTACAGCGCGACTCACACTAAAGTACCAATCAGAACAATTCCCACCGTCCGCGAACCAACCAATCCTAGCGCGGCACTTTTCTACGTCACTCCTGCTCTGTGTTCACGTGACTAGCGCACTATCCAATCCTAGCGCGGCACTTTTCCACGTCACTTCTACTCTTTACCCCTCCTTTACAAAATTTATCGGCAATTTTCTTTTCACTGTTTTCTTCGTTAGTTACAACAAATAAACAATTCCATAGTCTGATTCGCTAAACAAAGTGACAGCCTTGTCCTTTTACACAAGAATCCTGTTTTTCCAGTAGGCAGCGCTTACCTCTACCCTACCACAGAATTATTTACTCTCACCGATAAAGTAGCACTTCCCTCTACCTTACCCTTCTTTCAAACAAACAATTTACTCGTTTCTCTGGGGATAAGACACATGTGGAGACTAGGCTCCTGAGAATTAAGGCCAAAGTTTCACAAGTAAACGTGATTTGCTATTTCGTTTACACACTTTTCACACAGAAATCCCTAACATAACACAACCTGCGTTATAACCAAAAATGAATTCAGACCATGTACCAAATTCCATGTGACTTCTCTTGCCACACGTGTTCCACTTCCTACATCCCAGAAGCGTGAAAACTTACATATAACATAACGCGACTCAACATAAAGTGTTAGTCATCAAAAATAATCAATAATCAATAAACAATAATCACTAAACTAATCTATAGAAAACCATAACTCTGCTACCAAAAATCTGATGCAGCGCGTACAATAAAAACTATTCTCCTCCTAGGTTACTTATAGGTCATCCAGGGGCAAACTATATTTCTCATATCCACATGACGATGGGGCCCATAAACATCGTCTAACACACATGCACACTCCTGGATTTCCTTTACACCTTTGTGAAATTCTGTACTCCTAGGAGAAGCATGAGAACTAAATGGAGAACACCATTTTATGTACCGCTGGAAGAGCCAGGATATCTTATTACCTTATTTTGTCCCTTTCTTTCAGTTATTTCTTAAGATATTCCTGCTTATTGTTTGTCGATGAATCATTCATTTAAGAAATTAGTTCATAGTGATTAAGACCAGCTGAATCACAATAACCAATTACTTATGTCACAATCATTTAGGAAAATAACCACTGTGTCATTTTGTGTTTAAAGAATCTTAAATTTTATATAATTTAAAAAGCATGAAAAGAATTTTAATACTTTATTCAATTATTCATTCTTAAATTCACAATTTTTATTAAGCATAATTAATTTATTGCAGAAAGGAAAATTTGTCATGAAGCCAAAACCCTAATTACCTGCCTAGCTTCCTAATTTAGCCTAATGATTTCTAACCTAAGTTAGGAATTAGAAATAGCCTGATTCTCATACTCAACTGTAAAATAAAGACAGCAACAGCAACTTCAGCTCGTCAGCATCAGCTACCTGCAACCCGTCTCCTCTAACAGTCTTTCAGCATCTCCCGCTCAGTAAGGGATCGATCAGGACCACCCAGCACTGGAAGCCACCAATACGACTCTTCAACTCCTCTCCTGACTGTGCCTGCAACCACGACTGACATCAACTGACCCCCTCCCACTAAGAGTAGGCCCTCTTATACCCTAATTCTAACTTTGCTAACTAACTGTTGCAACATTAATATCACGCTTTTCTTTCATTGGTCCATGCATGTCAGCTTATTCATTCTTTAATCAAGTTCTCTTGGATTCAAGGGTCCTTGGATCATTTCCTTTCCCATACGCTTAAACATTTCCATCCGATTCGATCAGTTCATTTGTAACTTCTTTCGACACATTCGAGAACTCCGCAGTCATTGTCCTTTCTCTTAGACTTGTTTCCCACGGGCTCTCTGCTGATCATCATGGCACACTATCAGTTCAATTAGGTCACACCAGCCTTGACCATTTCTTGCATCCTAGCCTCTCAGAAACATCACGAGGTTGAGCTTTCTCCAATTTCATCCCGTGTCATGTGTTCCCTTGCGCCTGCGCACATCTTCCCATTGGCGGCCATTTTATCTCGCCACTCGGTTATACTTTAGAAGCACTAATTTGAGGCAAACAAAACATAATTAAAATAGAGAAAAATATCCCTTTCGTTTCCCTCCCGTCTACGTACCCCAATTAGTTGTTACCTAGCAGAAAGCAACATTTAAGCTGTTCCTTACTTACCATCACTATTTGTTTTTGCAACGACACGTTTTATTTCTATGAAGCCCAATAACATGCATTTATTTTTATTAGTACGCATTTATTTTTACGTTATAATTTAGACACACGGACATTTATTAATAGATTATTTAGCACACACATTGGCATATTACCATTCCCACACATACAGTGTTGATTAATACATTTAAACGAACATTTTATTAATAATTTATAAAATTTGTTAGGGGTTAAATTTTTTTATTTTCCCTGCTCCATCAATCCCCCCTTTGGTGATTTTTAAATCACCACATAAAACCAAGTCATACTTCTTTTCAGGCAGCATGTCTTTCATCCTTTGCTTTCTGTTATTTATACATCTGTTTCTTCTTCATCTTGCCTTTTAGTCTCTTTGTACATGCTTTCTTTCATTTTCTCCAACTCAATTTCACCCATTTCTCTCTCTCTTTCTCTCATTAATCTGTTATTTCTTTTTATCTTATTCTGTCTTACTTTTCTCTTTATACATGTTATTACTATTTTCAATATCATGGCCAACAATATTACTATTGTTGCTACTATTATAACTTTCCCTATCACTAGTCTACTCATCCTAGTTAACCAATTCGCTACTGAGGAAGACCCTCTACCAAGTTTTCCCAAAACACTTTCAACCTCCAGTGGAACTAATTCTTTGTGCAAACTTGTAATATTTGTAATATACTTCTGTATATTTTCACTGTTATCAGGAATGTAAGTACAACAATGTTGGACTTTCAACATTCCACAGACTCCACCCTCTTTTGCCAAAAGAATATCAAGGGCAAGCCGATTTTGCATCACCATAGCTCTCATGGCAACCATTTCGGTATTTACCATTAAGAACCCTCCCGCAGTATCTGTAGACAAACGATCTACTACTGTGGATAACTTCCGAATTTTAAATGCATTCAAAGATATTCCCACTGCTGGTATCAATGCTCCAAAAATATCACCTACAATTTCTGAAAAACTTTCCCTCTTTCTACGTGTAAATCTATTAATCATCTTGTATGTTCCCTTTTCTTCTCTGTCCATGTGAAAAATTTTTGGAAAGACCAGGCCTACATAGCAAGTTCCATACCAATGGTCCGGTAACCTGTAATAAGCTCTATTCCCACAAATATAATAGATACCTGGAAATATTGGGTCCTTTCCACCTTTGAATCCCCAACCTCCCAGAATTTGATAATTGTCATGGCAGATACTGGAACCTACAAAGTAATTGTCATAGACTGTCTTATTTCTCCTAATGCACAACTTTCCTGTTTGCGGCCAGTCTAATGTCATTGCTGCATTTATCTTTTTCCCTTCATGATTTCCTTCCTCAAACGTCCATAAGCGTTTTCCTTCCTCTTTTATTGCTTCTTTTTGAAATTTCATTCTTCTTTCTTCAACCATTTCTAAAAATACTTTTTCTTCTTTCTTTAACTCACAGGTAAGGTTGTTACTAATTATTTCTTCTAACGTTAATTTTCTATGTTCTAAAAAGAATTCTCCTAAAACTTTTGCTGGTTTTACTTTGTTAAGTTCTGGTACTACTGGAATGTTTGCAAAAATCTTATCTATATCAGTATAATAAGATTCTAATCTACCTGTTTTATAAAATAAGCTCGCTATTACACTACATGTTATTCCATAAGTCAGAGGTAGGTGATGATAAGTCACACCTTCTGATACTGATGCAGGCAATTGCATACAAACATAACAATCTCTTACGTCCATTGTTTCTACGTACTCATACAACAACTTTGTAAAAACATTCTTTGAAAAATCTGTTACTGACCTATCCTTATGCAACTCTGCACTACTTCTTAAAATAACTGGTTCTTTAATACTAGTTTCTTTTTCCAGTTTAGTATCATTTTTTGCTTCTATCACAGCTACACTAATAGGAATTGTGATTGCTAAAACTATCCATATGGTCATTAATAACCCTGTACAAAAGCAACACATTTTGCACCATCTCTTTATAAATTCACATTTATCTCTTCTATCCCTATTATTTTCCATTTTTCTTTTTCTATTTGTTAAGTTTCAGAAAATTGTGTCACTACACCTCAGAAATGACTTAGATGCCACTCTGCTTTCAAAAAGTCTTTGCTTGGTACTTTCTTTTAATTCTCTCCAGAATTCTTTCGTTGTCACATCCGGTGATTTGTCACATCCAGTAAAATTGTCATGTCCGGCAGAAGCACTATAAGTTTTCACTTCACTTTTGTTGCATCTCACCTTTGCCCATCCGACTTCTCAGTCTCTGGTTTCCGTGAGTGTTTTCTTCTTCTTCTTTGTAATCAGTTAGTGCAATATACAGCCACTCAGGTGACTTAAATTTTGAATTCACTTTCTTTGTCCTTTTGGACTTTTGTAATCTTTTTCCACTGGGTTTTTCTTGTCCCTTTTGACTTGTTACTTCATTTACTTGTTCAGCACCTTCGTCTTCCGCTCTTATTATTCTATATCTCAATTTTCTTACATAGCTGTTGGGCCAATTATCTCCTTTTCTTGGCCTTTTGGCTTCACCTTCTCTTTCTTCTCTTTCTGATTTCCAATTTCTTTTTCTTGATTCAGTCTTTGCTTTTTCCTCTCCTCCACTTTCTTCTGTTTCTGTTTCAACTGTCTCACTATTGTCTCTTATTTTGAAACTTATAATCTCGTCATCTCCTACTGGTGGATCTGTCTTCTCCTTTTGGTTTTCCCTTATTACTGTCCCTCCTCGGTGTTTTTCCGATTTGGTGTTTTCCTCCTTTTCTGTTTCTAAATTTCCCTGTTCTTCTATTTCTCTATCTGTCCCTATTGCTCCTCGGGGTTCTTCTCGATTTTCTAATCTTTTGTGTACTTCTTTCCCTACTTCATCTATTAATATTGTTTCTGAAGGAGTTCCACCATAACTTGTACCTGGTTGTTCATCTAACTCAATTTCTTGCTCAGTTTCTTCTCTAATTGGTTTATAACCCCAAGTTCTCTTTCGGAATTCTTCCCAGTTTGCAGCTGAATCATCAGATCCTGAAGTTGTGTCAGATATTTCCAGATGTCGACTTACAGGTCGATCTTCAAGTTCTGGAATTTCTGAATTTCTTTCTTCTTCTTCTTCTTGTTCCTCTTCTTCTCTAGAGGTGTTTGCCGTTGGGGTTTCCAGATGTCGACTTTCAGGTCGATCTTCAAGTTCTGGCACCCTTTCCTTTATCTTTGTTGTCCCAGCCGTTAAACTTTTATCCCACACTTCCAGACGCCGACTCACATGTCGATCTGTAGGTTCTGGAACTCTGATTGTGTGGCTGGCATGAACCCAGTTCTTCACTCCTGCACACTTGACGGCAGTCGTTGTCACTAGGATTACCTGTCTTGGCTCGTCCCAACGCGGAACTAGACAGTTTCTTCTCCTGTGGACTTTTATGCGGACCCAGTCTCCTGGATTCAAGTCGTGAGCTGGTTTTCTTTCAAGAGTGGTCGCATCCGGTCCAACCTGATGAAACACAGAACGCACCACATCAGCCAGTCCCTTGCAATAATCCAGTACTAGATCATCAGTTATAGTTAATAACTTGTTGACGGGTACGTGTGCTTGTCTCATTGCTCGTCCCATAATCATCTCGTGGGGACTGAGTCCAGTTTTCTTTTCAGGGATGCTTCTGATTGTCATCAGAACAAGAGGCAGTGCATCTGGCCATTTGAGTCCTGTAGCTTGACACATTTTTCCTAACCTGTTTTTAATTGTTCCATTAATCTGCTCTACTACCCCAGAAGCCTCTGGTCTGTAAGCACAATGTAGTTTTTGTTTAATACTCAGTGCTTCACAAATCAATTGGATCAACTCATTTTGGAAATGTGTTCCTCTATCTGTCTCAACCGTGACTGGAAAACCATACCTTGGAATGAACTCTCGCAGCATAAGTTTTGCCACTGTTGTTCCATCATTCCTTCTTGTGGGGTATGCCTCCACCCAACGAGAGAACAAACAGACAACCACTAGAACATATCTTAATCTGTTACTAGGGGGCATCTCAATAAAGTCCAACTGCATTCTTGTGAATGGACCTCCTTCTCGTCCTATTGTTCCTAGACTCACTACTGTTTTTCTTCCTGGGTTAAACTGTTGACAAATAAGACATCTTTGACAAAGACTTTCAGCAATGGCTCTGAATTTTGGGTTATACCAGGTTTGTCTAAAAAGTCTAATCATTGCATCTCTCCCAATATGAGCTTGTCCATGGTACATCCGTGC
Source organism: Calotriton arnoldi (assembly GCA_963921515.1). NCBI lineage: Eukaryota > Metazoa > Chordata > Amphibia > Caudata > Salamandridae > Calotriton > Calotriton arnoldi. The sequence continues at coordinate 92,589 of CAWUFW010021433.1, read as the reverse complement.
CATGTCTGCAATCATGCTATCAGGCATAACTGGTCTTTCATCTCTGTATACCCACACACCATTATTTTCCTGTCTTCTACATCCTGCTTTTATCCAGTAATCTTTTTCCTCATCTCTTGCTGTTTCTTGTAACTGCCTTACTTCATCCCATGTTTCGACTGTATTAGTGAAAAGCAAAGGACAAGAGACATGTTCCCTTTCTCTATTTTTGTTCAGTGACGCCATGTTTTCCGCACAATATCTAGCGATCTCATCAGCATAATTATTGCCGACCGCTATGTAGTCTTCGTTTTTCTTATGCGCCTTGCACTTCACTACAGCTATTTGTTTAGGCAACTGTATCGCCTCAAGCAGTTTTTTAACATAATCTCCATTTCTAATAGGTGTTCCTGCAGATGTCAGAAATCCTCTTTGTGACCAAATCTGTCCGAAATCGTGTACGATGCCGAAACCATATTGGCTATCGGTCACAATCGTGATTCGTACATTTTTCCCCAATTTACATGCTTGAATCAAAGCAATTAGTTCTGCAACTTGGGCAGACCTAACTCCTTTCAGACAAGACGCTTCCATCACAGTTGCCACTGTGCATACTGCGTAAGCTGCGCTTAACACTCCTTCTTTTGTGCGTAAACATGAACCATCTACAAACATGACATAATCCGATTCCTTTAACGGTTCATCTTTTATGTCAGCTCTTGGTTTTGTGCAATATTCCAGCACATTCAGACAATCATGATCTACTTCGTCTTGTTCAATTATACTCTCTTCATCTGGCAATGATGTAGAAGGATTTACATTTATGCATCTGTCTATGGTCACATTTTCAGCACTCAAGATGACTTTTTCGTACTTAGTCAGCCGACTATGTGTCATGTACTGTGTTTTTGTTCTTGTCAAAAGAATTTCTACTGAATGGGGAACATACACTCTCAGTGGATACCCCATCACTATACCTTCACTTTGTTCCAGACTTACACAAGTAGCAGCAACTGCTTTCAGACACCCAGGCAATGCTTTTGCTATAGGATCTAAAACAGCTGAAAAGTAAGCGATTGGCCTTTTCATGGTCCCGTGTTTTTGTACCAGTACTGAAAATGCACATCCATCTCTTTCACTGCAGTACAACTCAAAATCCTTCTCATAATCAGGCATGCCTAAAGCAGGGGCCTCACACAGTTTCTTTTTCAATTCTTTGAAAGATTTCATTTCTTCTTTGTTTAACTCAAAAGGGTCCTTTACATCTTTCTTTGTCAATTTTTGTAAGGGTTTTGCAATCAAAGAAAATCCACTTATCCACTGTCGACAATATCCAACCATTCCCAAAAACATTCTTACCTCTCTTTGAGTCATTGGTGCTCTCATTCCTTGAATCATTCTTACTCTTTCTGTCGCTATTTTCCGCACTCCTTTCTCAATTTTATGCCCTAAATACTGGACTTCTTTCTGACAAAACTGCAATTTTGAAGGGGACACTTTATGTCCTCTTTTCTCCAAATGGTTCAGTAAAGCAATTGTGTCACTTACACATGCTTCTTTAGTTTTCGATGCCACCAATAGGTCATCGATATACTGCACCATCACTGATTTTTCTGGCATTTTTAAATCTTCCAGAGATTTCTTTAGAATCTGATTAAAAATTGAGGGGCTTTCTGTATACCCCTGTGGAATTCGGCACCATGCCAAAATACGCTCTCCGAACCGGAATGCAAATAATGGCTGGCTATCTGGATGCAAAGGAATAGAGAAAATGCGTGACACAAATCTATCACAGTGTACCACTCAGCTTCATGTGGGATTTGATATAGAATTACTGCAGGGTTTGGCACTATTGGACAACATGGTACAACTATTTTGTTGATCTTTCTCAAATCCTGTACTATTCTATATGTTCCATTTGGCTTTTTCAGTCCCATAATAGGTGAATTACATGGACTGCTCATGATTTCTTTCAGAATCCCCTGTTCAATCATCTTGTTTATCACAGGAGTTATTCCTTCAATTATTTCTGGAGTTAATTTGTACTGTGGCGTGTTTGGATAAATTATCCCTTCTTTCACTGTTACTTTTACGGGATCAACTTCTCTCATTAATCCAATGTCCTCTCCTGTAAAATCCCACACACTTTCTTTTACTGTACTTTTCAGTTCTTCTGGAAGTTTTTCTGCATCAAATGCAGGAAATAAACCATTCGTTTCAGGTTCTTGATTCATCAAAGTTACTTTATACAAAACATCTTCATCTGAAGTCTGGAAACCTATTCCATCTGGCGTACAATAAATTGTGCAATTCATTTTGCACAAAAGGTCACGACCTAAAAGATTTACAGGACTACAATCGCACACTACAAATTTATGCATTTTGCTAAAAGAACCAATTTTTACTTCCACCAATTCAGTAAGTGGGGTTTTAATCTGCTGATTGGCTACTCCTACCACTTGGATGTATTCACCTGAGAGAGGAAGGTTTGGAATTTCCACTGATCTAACAGTAGAACGGGTAGCTCCAGTATCGACAAGGAATGTTACGTTTGCACCATTCACTTCTCCATCCACAAAGGGACCAGACTGATCTACCTCTAGAGTTGCGCCAAGCACGCACTCTTTCCCCTCTCCTGCGCACCGTCAGAAACTTTCATCCGGGTCATCCTCACTCTGACGCAACCAATACTGAGAAATGTTAGCTGCTCGCGGCAACTGTGTTACCTGCTCTCCTCCGTAGAATCCTGTTTCTGTACTGTATCTTTGCTGGTTAACAGTGTTGGGAAGTGGTGGTTGTGGCACCTGACTTTGTTGAACAACTACCTCATTCTGCACCTGTGGAGTTAATGATTGATGTTCCGGATTAGGTTTAGGTGGGAACTTACACTCATTTCTCCAATGCCCTAATTTTCCGCAATTATGACATGGCCATTTCTTCTTTGCCTCTTCTAGACTCACTTGACCTTTTCCTTTACCTATGTTTGGTCGCATCTTATTCTGTCCTGATTCGTTTCCATTATTATTGTCCAATTGGGCTTCTTGTTTTTCTGCCACTTTCACTTGTGCCCACATTGCCTTTTCTTTCAACTTACGCTGTTTACTCTCTATTTCATCACTACAATACTTAGCATACCTCAGCACCTCATCTACACTTCCATTCTGCCAGTTTATCATATGTTGCTTAATCATATCGCTTATTTCTTGTTTCAGGCCAAACACAAATCGGTATACAAAATGACTCATGTCCTTTTCACTCAATTCCTCATAACCACTATACTGCTTGAAAACCAATAACAATCGCTCATAATATGCATGTACAGACTCCTTACTTTCCTGTGTAGTTCTATCAATCTTAACCCAATCTGTCTCTTTGGGAGGAATCTTATTCTTCAAAAAGGTAATCACCTTGTCGTATTTCTTCATCACATCTGGTCCTGGAGCTCCTGTCTTAGGATCTCTTGGATATTCTGTAGTTGGCCAGTCAACCGTAATCTTACATTCTGACCACAGATCCGTTGGTACCACTATGTCAAACAATCCATCCAAATCTATCCACAACACTTTTGAGACCTTTACAAACCTTTCTACTTGTCGGTACCACTCAACTGGCTTCTCTCTTAACTTTGGAAAATCATTTGTAAATGACAGGATGTCCTGCCTAGTCCAGGGAACATGCACGTAACTACCACCTGGAGTTTCTCTCATAGGGTATTCTTTAACAACAGGTTCTTTTTCTGTTATCATAAAAGCCAATGAACCTTTGTCTATACTTTTCTCATTCTTCTTTGTCCATCTAACCTTCCACCTGTCCACATCACCCCATTTTCTCAACAACACAATCAACTCCTTTATCTGTGTCAGCCTTCCTGCTGTATTCAAATTTTCAATATCTTTTTCACAAAAGTCTACTCTGTATGGTTTCTGCAATGTTTTTACTTTTGCAAAATCTATCCCGATCTCACTAGCCACTTCTTCTAATTTGTCATGTAAATTCTTTGCCCTCCATGTTATACTTTTGCACAGAAACATTATTTCATCATCCTGATAATTTTTTATCTTTTCAGTACCAATCGTTCCTAGAATTAATTCTTCCATATCTATTTTCAATCTGATCACATCTAATGGTTTTTCTTCTGTTTCTTTTATTTTAAAAGCTTTCATCCACTCATTTAACTCATCAGGAGTCGGACCTATGGGAGTACTATTTATTTCTGTCCAATTTCCACTCTTTTCAGGTGTCACTGTTGCAGATTCAGTTACCATAGGTATTTTTCTACCGTTACACTCATTTATTGTCAAATTTTCAGGTGGACTTGGTCTGTAAGCACTAGCCAAATTGCTTGTACCTGGACTTGTTTCCATTCTTTCCTTTTCTCTCTGAAATTGTGAACTCAAGGGAATCACCAAAGATCGTTCATCAATTTTCTGATTCTCAAAAACTGGTATTACTGGACCTATTGTTACAGGCACAGTAACTGCTTCCATATTTTTCGTTAATTCTCTAATTTTCTCAGTTAGTTCTTTTGTTGTCCTTGCCAATTCACTTGCATTTTCGCTTTCTATTCCCTCATTTTGAGAAGTTCTCATTTGTTCTTGTGACCTATTTACCTCATTCCTCTTTTCCGGACTTTTATTTCGCATAGTCTCTATTGGTGGCGCATTTGGTGTCACCACTGTAGAACTCTGCTGATACGGAGGTGGATTTCTATTTAATATATCTTCCAGCAATTCGTCATCCGTTTCGCTCTCATGCATATACTTTTCTCTCTCTATATGTTTCTTTTTCTCAGTCCGTTTTTTCTTAGTCCCCTCCTCAACTGTAAAAGCTGGAAACAAACCTCCTGTCATGTTAGCACATCTCCATCGTTTTATTCTGTCCTCATGATTCATTCCCCACAATCTTCCGGGCACAAACTCATAACCTTTCATTCCTCTGAATCTTTCTCGCTCGTACATCTCATCTTCCCATTCTGTTAAAGCCTCAAACTGTGTCGGTCTAGGTCTAGGTTCCAATTTAAACATCTTTTCTCTTAAATTCCGTAAAACCGCTACATTAAAAGAACCATTTTCAGGGAAAGCCAATGCTCCATCATTCTTTGTATATTTTACCCAATTGTCCAACCATATGCACGTATGATATCCATATTTCAGCATCATGTGTGAAGCTGCTGATTTCGGCGGAGGAATTACTTGTCCCTCTCTAGTCACAACCTTTTTGTCTTTCTTAAAGAAATTCTTCAATTTCGTCGTCCATGACGTTCTCTCCCTTTCATACTCGTAATACGGCATGTTTTCTATTTGTTTTTTCTTTACTCTAACGCTGTTTCTGTGTACCGAACTTCGACCAATTACAGCGCGACTCACACTAAAGTACCAATCAGAACAATTCCCACCGTCCGCGAACCAACCAATCCTAGCGCGGCACTTTTCTACGTCACTCCTGCTCTGTGTTCACGTGACTAGCGCACTATCCAATCCTAGCGCGGCACTTTTCCACGTCACTTCTACTCTTTACCCCTCCTTTACAAAATTTATCGGCAATTTTCTTTTCACTGTTTTCTTCGTTAGTTACAACAAATAAACAATTCCATAGTCTGATTCGCTAAACAAAGTGACAGCCTTGTCCTTTTACACAAGAATCCTGTTTTTCCAGTAGGCAGCGCTTACCTCTACCCTACCACAGAATTATTTACTCTCACCGATAAAGTAGCACTTCCCTCTACCTTACCCTTCTTTCAAACAAACAATTTACTCGTTTCTCTGGGGATAAGACACATGTGGAGACTAGGCTCCTGAGAATTAAGGCCAAAGTTTCACAAGTAAACGTGATTTGCTATTTCGTTTACACACTTTTCACACAGAAATCCCTAACATAACACAACCTGCGTTATAACCAAAAATGAATTCAGACCATGTACCAAATTCCATGTGACTTCTCTTGCCACACGTGTTCCACTTCCTACATCCCAGAAGCGTGAAAACTTACATATAACATAACGCGACTCAACATAAAGTGTTAGTCATCAAAAATAATCAATAATCAATAAACAATAATCACTAAACTAATCTATAGAAAACCATAACTCTGCTACCAAAAAATCTGATGCAGCGCGTACAATAAAAACTATTCTCCTCCTAGGTTACTTATAGGTCATCCAGGGGCAAACTATATTTCTCATATCCACATGACGATGGGGCCCATAAACATCGTCTAACACACATGCACACTCCTGGATTTCCTTTACACCTTTGTGAAATTCTGTACTCCTAGGAGAAGCATGAGAACTAAATGGAGAACACCATTTTATGTACCGCTGGAAGAGCCAGGATATCTTATTACCTTATTTTGTTCCTTTCTTTCAGTTATTTCTTAAGATATTCCTGCTTATTGTTTGTCGATGAATCATTCATTTAAGAAATTAGTTCATAGTGATTAAGACCAGCTGAATCACAATAACCAATTACTTATGTCACAATCATTTAGGAAAATAACCACTGAGTCATTTTGTGTTTAAAGAATCTTAAATTTTATATAATTTAAAAAGCATGAAAAGAATTTTAATACTTTATTCAATTATTCATTCTTAAATTCACAATTTTTATTAAGCATAATTAATTTATTGCAGAAAGGAAAATTTGTCATGAAGCCAAAACCCTAATTACCTGCCTAGCTTCCTAATTTAGCCTAATGATTTCTAACCTAAGTTAGGAATTAGAAATAGCCTGATTCTCATACTCAACTGTAAAATAAAGACAGCAACAGCAACTTCAGCTCGTCAGCATCAGCTACCTGCAACCCGTCTCCTCTAACAGTCTTTCAGCATCTCCCGCTCAGTAAGGGATCGATCAGGACCACCCAGCACTGGAAGCCACCAATACGACTCTTCAACTCCTCTCCTGACTGTGCCTGCAACCACGACTGACATCAACTGACCCCCTCCCACTAAGAGTAGGCCCTCTTATACCCTAATTCTAACTTTGCTAACTAACTGTTGCAACATTAATATCACGCTTTTCTTTCATTGGTCCATGCATGTCAGCTTATTCATTCTTTAATCAAGTTCTCTTGGATTCAAGGGTCCTTGGATCATTTCCTTTCCCATACGCTTAAACATTTCCATCCGATTCGATCAGTTCATTTGTAACTTCTTTCGACACATTCGAGAACTCCGCAGTCATTGTCCTTTCTCTTAGACTTGTTTCCCACGGGCTCTCTGCTGATCATCATGGCACACTATCAGTTCAATTAGGTCACACCAGCCTTGACCATTTCTTGCATCCTAGCCTCTCAGAAACATCACGAGGTTGAGCTTTCTCCAATTTCATCCCGTGTCATGTGTTCCCTTGCGCCTGCGCACATCTTCCCATTGGCGGCCATTTTATCTCGCCACTCGGTTATACTTTAGAAGCACTAATTTGAGGCAAGCAAAACATAATTAAAATAGAGAAAAATATCCCTTTCGTTTCCCTCCCGTCTACGTACCCCAATTAGTTGTTACCTAGCAGAAAGCAACATTTAAGCTGTTCCTTACTTACCATCACTATTTGTTTTTGCAACGACACGTTTTATTTCTATGAAGCCCAATAACATGCATTTATTTTTATTAGTACGCATTTATTTTTACGTTATAATTTAGACACACAGACATTTATTAATAGATTATTTAGCACACACATTGGCATATTACCATTCCCACACATACAGTGTTGATTAATACATTTAAACGAACATTTTATTAATAATTTATAAAATTTGTTAGGGGTTAAATTTTTTATTTTCCCTGCTCCATCACTGGGAAAATCAAGATGCGGGCATTTTCGAAGAGTAGAGGTTCCTTGGCCCTGGCCTGTTTAAGGATGACATCGCGATCGTGGTAATTTAATAATTGTGCAATGACCGGCCTGGGACGGGCTCCCGGCGGAGGCTTCTGTATGAGGGCCCTGTGGGTGCGTTTTATTACAAAACAGCGAGATAGAGACTCCGGGGGGAGCCAGCTCTCCAACCACTGGGCAAGAAATCGCTCCATGTCCTCCCTTCACACCCCTCCGGGAAGCCCACAAAGCGGAGGTTGTTACGCCTAGCCCTCCCCTCTGCGTCTTCAGCTCACGTCGCCAGACCCCGCTGTGTTGTTTCAAGGGTAGCTACCCGCTTCTGCAACGTTGCGACCTCATCCTCCACACCTGAGATCCTTGTCTCGGTCTCCGTGATGGGGGCCACCGCATTTCGCAGGTCTTGTCGAAGGAGCATGACATCCGATCCGACTGCCCCAATTTTTGCATCCAGGATGTCCCTAGACTGCGTGATGGCGGCCATGAGCGCTGCGTTGTCCGGCATATCCGGTGCAGCCCCTTGTGTTCCCCCTGGCATTGCCGCCGCAGCCCCGGGACCCGCAAACTTGTCCAGTGTACTTTGTTTGGCTGAACACCCTCCAGTCTTGTCCCTTGTCATGGTGACGGTAAGGTCTCTCTATTCCCGGCCCCCAGACACCGGTCACTCCAATTCCCTGCCACCGGTGATCACCGGTCCCACCTTGTAGGGAAGGACGAAGCACCCTTCAGTGTGCGCCTCAAGCCTAGACGACGCCCCAGGTTAGAAGATAAGCCAGGCAGGGAGGGGCAACAGGACCATCAGCCTGCGACCCGACTTGGCCGCCGATCGTGCACCACTGGCCGACACAGGGAAAGGAGCAGTGAAGGAGGAGGGGGGCCCCCACGGGGGCGGTCTGCTAAATGCAGGTAAATCTCAATGCAGTCTCACACCTCCGCGGGCCCCGGGGGCAGCCTCTAGGCCTCTCCACCGTCTCCCCCGCACCCGTGGCACCAGCCCGCCGGATATTCAGTCACTTAGCCAGGGTGGAGCAGCACTCTCCCAGGGGGCCCCCATGCACGTGCCTCCTACCTCCAGGTCTCATTGAGATAGCCCATGTCCTCCAGTGTCTCCAGCGATCTTATAAACCACCTCCACCAATGCCTCCCCGCGCGTGGCCGCTGGTGCGGGTACTTCACCCCCGATGGTTAGGGCTGAGGACGGCACTCCGGGCGTCCAATGCGACCAAGGGCGCGGACCAAACCCGGCCCTACATCTACGCGGTGGCCTCCGGATGCAGTCCGAGGCGCCCCTGCCTCTCCTCGCGTCTCCGCGGCCCAATACAGCCGCCGGCAGGAAAATGCACTGCTTCCCTCGCAGCCTGAAGCGGCCGCCGATCGTGCCGCCACTGCCCACTCAGGAACGCAGGGAAAGAAAGGAGGCTTCCGCTAGCCCCCGAGAGCCAGAAGCAGGGGGCCGCCGCCGCCTGCCACCCTCACCGCACTGATGGTCCTGCGGGCACTCGGTTCCAATTTCCGTGGGCCCAGAGATCCCGGGCACCTCACACTCCAGGCGCCAGCCGCTGCCTTTCACAATGGCGCTGATTCACTTCCCCCAGGCCGCGCCCCGGCCACTACCGCCGCAGTCCGTCCACGGAATTCAGAACATCGTCGGGACTCTGACCACTGCCCACTCGTGCACCCCGTACGGGCGCGATCGAGATGCGGAGATGGAATCGGAGGGCAGGATAATTATAGGGATAAACAATCAGGCTGGACGGAGCTCGCCTAGCACACGTCCGCCATCACGGCTTGCCAGGCCATGCCCCCTTAAAGACTCATTTTTTATTACAGTATTGTGGATTTTTGTCGTTTGACCTTGTGTTAAGTCTAGCAAAGATTACTTATTTTTCTAAACTGGTGTAGTGTCCATTTGTAGTGTTTTTACTGTATTACTGTATGTGTTCACAAATGCTTTACACACTGCCTCTGAGATAAGCCTGCCTGCTCGTGCCAAGCTACCAAGGGGGTGAGCAGGGGTTATTTTAGGAGTGCAGCCCCTTACCCTGACTAGACGCAAGGGTCCCTATTTGGACAAAGGTGCAAACCATTGCCAATTAGAGACCCCCAAATCTAACACTGTCAATATCTGCAACCCCGCTAATGCTTTCTGGCTGTAGGGTGGCCTCCATCAAATCCTCAAGGGGTGTGGATGCAGGCTCAGTGGATGGACCTCCACCAGTTTTCTTTGCCTCCGCAAGCCTGTAGGCAACCTTATCTTTTGCCCTTGAGCGCAAGTCGTACCAACGCTTGCGTAGGTCCTCGATGGAGCGCTGTGTGACACCAATGGCATTTACCTTAGCCTGCAGCCAGAGTTTTTGCTTCTCGGACTCTGGGATGTGCAGAGATTTCTTGCCAAACAGCTGTTCACGGCTCCTCACCATCTCCTCAATGAGGACCTCAAGTTCTTTTTCACTGAATTTGTGTTTCCTTTTCCTTACAGCAGCCTCCTTTGCCTTCTCCTGTGTATCCATAGTGGTTTTGATGGTGTCTTTGCACTTCAGATGGACTTCTGAGTGGTGTGCTCCTGCTCCCAGCCTCTAACACAGCCTCAGGCAATCAGAAAAAGCATGGGCAGTCACACTTCCTGCTTGTGATGTCATCATTCTGCACCTGAATAGCTGATTCGCAAAATTGCGATTTCTTAATTGCGAGTTCGCTATTAAGGAATCGCAATTTAAGAAATCGGTAATTGCGATTGCAATTTTTACTGAATCTCTATTTTTATGCAAATTTTTACATACATATCGTTTTGCGATTCTCAAATAGCAATTCGGTAAAAATCGCTATTTGAGAATCGCAATTCGCTTTTTTGATATATATGGCCCAATGACCTTAGCACAACTGGGCCCTCTTTATGAATGGCCTCTTGATTCTAATGGGGCAGGAGACAGCAGTTCGCTCCATCAGAATTATAGGATTCATGTTTTCTCTACAACCCTGTTTAATCTCTGTGTGACAATCATCAGGAAATTAGAAATTTACAGAGAAATAGGACGCAGAAACACAAATTGCGCCATTAATTCCTCATTTTGAAGGGGGCCCTGAGGGTCCAAGTCATCATATCCTAAATTTCCCCCACCCTTCGAGTTACCAAAGCTGTTTTCCAAGCCACTGGTAATTAGGGCCTTAGTAGGAGAGCTAACCACTTCTATCAATGCCTAATTTCATTCCTTATGCAGCCCTTGATAGAATAAAGATGCCATTTTCTCTTCTGACCAATGTCTCTCAACTACCAAGTGATAAAATTATAATATAAGTTAAATGTTCTTGGTGGCCCTGCTTCAATGTTACTAATGTATTATCTAAATCAAAAAAGTGTGAATTCCTTGCAAACAATTTTCACATCTGATCACAGAAAGCAGGACAGTAACATAGCAAGGGATAATTTCTCCCTACTCATGGAATACTCCAATTTGCCCCATTTACTCTCATAGATACGATAAAATAAAAGCTGATCTATGTAAGAATGAATGGCAAGCAGATAGTAGTAGAGTAGAGTAATAAGGAGGAATCTGGATTCATGGAGCAAAAGTCTTACTGCATTATGATGCAGTATTCTTTAAAGAGGTCAATCTTCAATTCTTTCATGTACTGGTGCAATCCTTAGGGTGGTCCTGGTAATATAGCCACTTTTAGCATTGGTGGTCATTGTGGGCTGTTGTTGCTGTAGTGCAGAGTGCAGGCCCTGCATTGCTTGTTGCTGTGTATGGTTGCTTTCGGTGCCAGGAGCAGGTCTCATCAGAGCTTCACGTTGGCGGTCGTCACGGGTGGCAGTTTTTCAGCACAAAAGAACCTGCTCATGGTCGCAAGGAGCCCAATCTTCAGGATTTTCACCTTTGCTTTGGGGAGGAGCTCACACTGATGACAGCCAAGGGTCCAGGACCTAGGGGACTCCTCTTGGGGTTCAGGACTCACTCCAGCAGAGGCCAGCAGCAGGGGTCAGGCAGGTCTAGGCCAGTACAGTTGCAGTTGGTCATCTGGGCAGTTGCAGTGAGACCTCTGGAAGCTTTCTGTGTCTCTGTAGCTCACACAGGAAGGCAGCCAATTGACCCTTGGTTTCACTCTATGAAGACTGGGATTAGGGCAAGCAGGCCCAAAATTCCTTCTTCAGACAGCAAGGCAGTTCTTTAAACAGCAGGGCAGTCCTTCTGGTAGCAGAGCAGTCCTTCTTCGGAATCTTCCACAGTTTCAGGAGCAGTGCTCAATTTGTAAAAACAAATAAGTGCCAGGGCCCTCCTCAGGAGGTAGCTGCAGATTGCGACACCTATTGTCCCTTCTAGCGCTGCACTTCTAGCACTGCAAATGACAATTCCAACATAACTAATAACCATCACACTCCTACAAGTGTGGCAATTCAGACTATTCCATGCCCCAGTGCTATAAGAATGGCTTGGGCGGAAGGTACTAAATTAGATATACAGTGCCACCATGTGGCAGACTATCATAAGTCCCGGTGTTGACAATTAAGTGTCTGTGCCGAGCGCCGGAAACCACCGGCTCAAATTAAGCACTGTTCGGGAGTGTGCTGATCGGCTGTTCTGACAGTCCCTTTTTTTATACCTGCTGCTAGCCTTTGTGTGGGGAATTCCCTGAACTACGCCCCAAACTGGTTCTGGTCAGTTCTTTCCCTTCCCTTTGTCTAGCTCCAAACTTCCTGTGATGACAAAAGGCATGGCCAATCTAATGTCAGGTAAAGGACAAGTGGGAAACCCAATATACCCTTGGAGGCTTGGGACATATGACGATAAATAGGTAAGAATGCCTACAAGGGATGTTTTCAACAATGATTTGGTAAGCAACAATGGCCAAAATAAATCTAATGTCAAGCACCTAAAGGTGACTGACCAGTGAACAATCAATACTTCAGTTAGCTTATTAATAACGTGATAAATCTTTCATGGACAATTTATACACGGGTATGCATTTTTCAACAAATAAAGTTATTTAATTTGAACAAACAAAAGGGTACATGGCAATGCAACAACACACAGTGACCGAGGTGAATCAATAATGTACAAAAGTTAAAACCTCAGGGTCAAGTGTGTAAACATCTATTCCAAAATAATACAGTAACGGAGAATGAATCTGAAACAACAGAAAACACTTCCAAAGGAAATGAATAGCTGTGGAAATAGATGAAATGGTCGACGTTTCGGTCTCTGTGGCATAAATGTCCGTTAGACCATCTTCAGGACGATGAAAAGAGTTGTAATTGACCCTTATATCTGGTCAAACAAAATGTTGATTGAACCAGACGAATCCCAATTTGTTAGGAGGGTCTGAAACTCCAAGCCAAATGGAGTGATGTGGTTTAAGCAATCCACAGGATTTACTACGATAATCACTCTCGTTGTTCGAACGATATTGATCAACAAGGTGTCGCTCTTGACAATCAGCCAATTAAAATATTGAGGGAACACAATATACAATTTTTAACAAAGCTCCAGAAACCCAAGTTTCACAAACAATATGCCCCCTCCCCCAAGAGCGAAGAAAACACAAAAGACTTACAAGTCAATTTAGTGTGCCAGTTAGGTGATGTAGTCTAATTTAACCATGTTTTAAGAAGATAGCATAAACACTTTACCATTGTTTATCAAGGAAAAAGTGCACAGAGCCCTAAAAGCCAACAAGAACAGGTTCAGCAAAAAAAGGGAGAGGAAGCCAAAAATCTGAAGTGACCCTGCAAAAAGGGGCTATGTCTAACACAGATGTATTATATCAACAATGAAGTCCCAAGAATTAATAGACAAAACATTATTAATTCTTGGGTGCAGAGGATGGCATGTTCATGGCTTCCTCACTACCTCCCCAGTTTGGAGGATGTGAACATTGCACACTAGAGGGACTTTCTTTTTCTTCTTCACTCGCAGCGTGAGATTTATTTTTCACTCTCTATAATAGGCAACATGCCATGCATGGTGATGTCTCAGAGACTGCAGGTGAAATCAACCAAATATATGCCAAAACCTTTCCAAAGAAATTTCAATTTTCACTCAACTACAATGGTAAATGAGTGCAATATGTAGGCTCTGGGTCAGCCGGCAACAAGTGACCCCTCATCAATCATGGGCATTTCTGAAACCTAGGGACAAAGGGGATTCCAGACTGAAGTGGCTTGTGTGGATCCCAGCAAGTTTTCTCACCCAGAATGTTCTGCCATGTTTATGTTACAGAAAACGCAGGCACTTCCAGCCAAAGGCCAAAGTCACACTACCCTACCTTTCCATAGTTCTCCCAATTGAAATGCTGTCTCTCAGGTGTGGGTGGACTTTACAAACATCATAGGAATCTACCAAAACTGTAACCATAGAAGACCTCATTGACACCACATTGACTTCAAACTGTCCAAGTTTTGACCAGTTTACTTGTTTGCACATAGGATCAGATTAGCAAAGTTTTTTTTATTTTGGTTTGGTATTAAAATTCTCAAAACAAAAACATATGTCGCAGGCTGATGTCAAGGCTGTTCAGGTTATCGATTCATGTACCATACACACACCTACCACAAAGCTTCTCCACTCTACATTCTTCCCAACAACCATGTTACTTTTTCCTTTGCCCTCATTGTCCTATGTAAGACAGCTTAATCCTTGTTCAGTGATCTTCTGAGAGCGGAAAGGCCATAAGGGGTCTCCATATATCCCTTGGACAGGATGTTATGGGTAATAGTTCAGCATTAATGGCAGTGGCAGCTGGTGACATTTGAAAGAGGTGAGGTGGAAAAGTCACGGGCAGCGCAATGTGGCGAGCGAGCGTAGCGAGCGAGCTCGACCCTATGAAGGGCGGTTCGGGGGGGTTCTCCCCCCGAATTTTTTTTGAAAAAAGAGCAGGCAAATGGTGCATTTTCAAGCACATTTCAGAAAGCAAGAATGTTAATAAACCATTCTATATATTCGCACCTTTCATCTTCTCCCTCATTATCTTTCATTCTTTCTGTCATCACTCTTACTCCTACCCATAACCCTGCACTTAATCCTACTTACGCTTAATCATATTTCACATCTCTATTTACTCTTAGTCCTACAGTTACTTCTACTTACTCATACTTACACAAATTTGCACCTACTCAGTCCTATTTACACCAAATCATACTTCTAATTCTCCTACATTTCTTACTCCTTTTCTTGCTTATTCCTCTTCTTACTACTATGCTGACGCTTCACCGCAAATACATAATGTAATAGCAGTGAAGGCTCGCAAATGAAAGGTGGGTCGTCTAACAATTAACAATGTTCTTAAAATGCACACAGACGAAGAACAACGTTACTTTGCTGTACATTAAAGCCAGGCGTATTTTTCCAGAGTGTGGGAGACAAGTGTTAAGTGAAAAAATTTACAAACAAGGGATTGCTCGAAATAATGTTTTTGTGTTGACGTTAAAGCTAAATGGAGAGTACGCCCCATAACGCCACTGAAGTGAGGTAACATATGCTAGACGTCTACACACTGAGAAAAATAAATAAGTAAGCCCCTTACAACAGTAATAATAAAACAGTCTGGAAAAAGTACAGGCAAACACTGAAGAATGAAACATGTTACCTTTTTGGTCAGAACATTTCAAGCCCCAGCTTCTACAAATGTTATATAGTTTACCCAACAAGAGGAACGCAAGTGAGGCCATGTACCATCGCAGCAGAAAACACAGGCTCTCCACATCCCCCAAGCAGTCAACATCCGGTCAGTATCCCACCCAAGTACAGTCACAGCCGGGTGTACAGGCTGCACAGGCGAGGCTTAAGTCTGCTGTTAGTGATGTGGTGTGTAGGAGGGTGGAATGTGTTTGGCTTGGCTGGTGGGTGACAGTAGCGGGTCGGATTGTCATGTTTTCTGGCCACGTATTTGGGGAATGGGCAATTTTGGCACTGGTCCTTATGGGGGCATCTGGCGACAGAAGGGACTGTATTTGACTGTCTCTGCATCTGGGTTTTGTGTGGGGTCTGATGGTAGAAGGACTGAATGTAATATTCCATGACCCTGGGGTCTGATGGTACGGTTATGGAAAATATGGATGTTTCTTCGTTTTTTTTTTGTGATAGCCTGAGGAAACGTAGGGGCAGTGCTCCAAGAGAAAAAAAGGACATTGTAATGGGCTCTCTTTTTTTGCTCTTCGCCTACTGAAGAAAAGAAATATGCACTCTGTCAATGGCGCAAGCTAGACCAGCAACAGAAGTTACAGGTGTTTAACATAAAAAAAAGTCACAGAGCCACTAAATGTATATCTCGCTCTGCACAAGAAGCATTTTGTATACTTGTGAAGCAAAATGTGCTGTATGTAGGCAATATGCTCTGACATCAATGGGTACCAGGAAAGCCCAGTGCCAAGATTATTCTGATAGCAGCAGGCCCCACTACCATACCCATGAGGATCATGGGAGCCAATTCTTATCACGGTTTTATGTATATTGGGCCAGGGGGAAATCGTCGAAGTGGTATTTGTGCTCATAATCACAGGCCGCCCTCCATGCTCGCGTCCCCTGGGCGCAAGTTCCAATTGTGTATGTGGACCTACAGGCTCAGAATATATTCAGCACATTTGCATGGGAACATTTTGGCGCTTGCAAATGTATGTCCGAAATTTTGTTAATGAGTCTGAGGTATACATAAATTATGTACTTGTAACTGCAACATTTATGTGCTGGAGGGGGCGTTCCCAGGGGGAATCTCTACATGTCTATGCAAAGAAGTAACATGGATGCTACGGACGCAACGTCTGGCATGCATTTCCTATGCTTATCTGAGCCCCTACCGCAACGTACTCCCAATGAAATACACATTAATCTTATAGAAAACGCAGTACACCCTTCTCAACTGGTTTGCCATACTTGTGTAGGACGTTGCTGAATGTATATAAAAATCATTTATTTGGGAGGAAATATTGGTTACAAAAATAAGTTCGGAATTAGGACATTTTCAAACGCCAACAGCACAGATGGTATGTAAATGCGTGCACAGCTACTCTGGGGAAAGGAAACATTACATAAATTGCCTATGTTTGGGAATAAAATGATGTTAGGGGCACAGCACGGTTGGTGGCATGGTGTTATTGTTAACAGGATCAGGAATTATTGCTTTTATTTCATTAGGCAGACTTTGAGCAGAATCGCCTCGAGGAGCTTGTCAGAATCAGTGTGTGCTTTTTGGTGTTGGTGATCGGATTGCCAACTATTCTCACTGCCCCCGGGGCACACTCGTCCACTGCGCACACAACACGGAAAGAGTGAAACTTCAGTCTGAAGGCCCATTCAAACCTTGGTCTCTCTGCAAATGCCGCTGCCTGGACTCGTCAGGGAGGGGCAGTGGGGGCGGGGGGGAGGGGTGCGTGGAGGGCGGGGTGGAAATTATAGGGACCTTTGTGACAATGAAATTGCCTGCAGGAGAATAGAAGGGATGAACAGACTCTCTGCATGAAAAGGGGCACATAGGAGCGAACAGCCGTGAAAGTAGCCATGCAGGATGCAATGGACTACTACGATTAAACTATAACGGAATGAAGCCGGCCATGAGAGGCAAAAAGGGCTGGTAGGGAGTCAGTCACAACATAATCCTGACTCTGTAGCAGCCCTACTGACCCTTCAGGGTTTTGAGCCTGCCACAGGATCTACTGTTTTGTCTACACTACAGTCGCGGCTCTGCTAGCAATTCTCGGGGGGGAGGAGTACGGGTGTAAAATATAAATAATATTAAAACTTACCTGATCCCGGTCCCACGCTGCATCTGCTCCTGGGCCGGTCCGGAGCAGGAACAGGAGCAGGCATGCTCCCTCCTCCCTCCCCTCCTGTAGCCAATCACAACGCTGCAATGGCAGTGTTGTGATTGGTGCGGAGTCCCGGGCAGCGCCCAGCCGGGCACCAGGTAGGGAGGCCATTTTCTCTATGTAGGCTGCATGCAGCCTACATAGAGTGCGCATGACTGTTTTGGTCGGCCCCAGGGGCCGACCAAGCAGTCACGGCACTCAGAGTGGTGCAAGCCACTCCTCCCCGACTCACCCGCCTGCCCCCAACCAGGCATATCCTCCCGCCCGCCCCCAACCAGGCATACCTCTGCCTTCTGCTTTCTCGCAGCCCGAGAAGCAGAAAATAAAATGGTATTTAAAATACCATTTTATTTTCTGCTTCTCGCACTGCGAGAAAGCAGTGGGGCGGCGCTCCTACGCCCTAATGGAACGCCGCCACTGATTAATGGTGATTTGTTCATTGCAGTAGATTTGAGCATCCTGTCAGTCTCTGTGCGTGCAGTATCTTTATCTGACCCAGCAGCACCCCACCAACCTTTTCGCCTGTAGTAATGCCAGGGCCATGTATCTTCTGTGTATGGCCAGTATTTCCCACACCCACCCAGTACTGCCAGTACTTCCCCCAATAGGTGTGCACCCCGGGACAAGACCATGCTAGGTGTAGAAATTTAACCCGCTGTTGTCCATTTCTGTAATCTGTACGCAGGCCAAATTTAAATAGTGCTATTCCTGTATTGTGAGCTTGTTACAGTATTATATAGTGTATGATGCATAATTTACTACTCAGTGATAGCAAGCCTGTCTGTGTACAGCAGAATTTTCACATCACATCAGTGATTGTGAACCCCATTTCCTCATCACATATAGATCATATGACCCTCTCAGTGCCTGGCATTTCTTCGAGCACCGCACGGTATGGCATGGAGATCAGACGCTTTTTAGATGAACCTGGTCTTCCAATGCATTGCAGGGCACTTGATCTGTGGAGAAAGCCAGGGTAATTGCACACAGTGTACCCCTCGAGCCTGTAGAATAGAAAGGTATCCAGTGGTGTACAATGACCCATCACAGTGAAGGTTTCTAAAGAGAGAAAGAGCTTGTTCTCATAGCCTCATTGAGCACCCCCCATTTAACAATGTCCCTTTGCACCAATTGGGCCTGTGACTTAGGTTCAAGCTTGGCTGGTATATGGGTGTGGTGACAAAGTGGCAATGACAGAGCATATAGTATTCCTAGTCCCACTCACTCGTCAATATCACTCCAAGCTCTGACATTACATGCCACCATGCTCATGTGTAGTGTATACTGTGGGCCAGGAGTTCTGATTAGTGAGCTCAACTACCTTGGTGACACTTTGTCCACCACCACCGCCAGGTGTAGGGTATGCGGGTTCTGGTGAAACAGGTGATGTGTGTTGTGTGCTTGAGCGCAGAGGTATACAATTCTGGGTCCGAAGCCTCAAAACCCCCACAGTTAAAGGGCAGCATGAGGGTCTCCCATCTTATCCAGGGCTGTTTTCCCATCCATGCAAGTCTGATAAACTGAGTTCTTAGTTGTCGAGGAAAAATCTTAGCGAGGGGCAGTGGAATATATATGAAGAGGTATTGTAGTTTAGGGAGTAACATCATCTTCATGAGTCCTATTCTACCAGCTAATGATAGTAGTAAGGTGAGCCAGGGAGATATCTGTTTGGTCTGTTGGTGTATTAGCCGCCCATTGTTGTCTCTTATCACCGTGTCCATGTGCCAAGGTAATTGATGGACCCCTCACACCATTCCAGGTGGTAGTCAGGGGTGAAGCATTGTGCTCCTTCTATGAGGGGGAACACCAGCGATTTATTTAAGTTGATGGTGATCCCTGATAACGCCCAAAATCTTTTTTATTCTCCTAAAATGTCATTAAAACAGCTTCGAAGGACCCTGAGGTAGAGCATCATATCGTTAGTGTATAATGTTATAACTATGTGGTATCTTATGGCATGGTCCAAATAATGTTGGCGTAGATCGGCTGCTAGTGGCTCTAAGATCAGGGCAAACAGGATTGGGGACATGGGGCACCCCTATCTTGTGCGCCTGTAGACAGTGAGGGGGGGGCAATTTCCCATTTATATGAATCCTAGCAATTGGCAAGGTGTCTAATAATGTGATCCACTCTAGGAATATACTCGTGAGGCCCTTTCTGGGAAGGATGACAAACAAATAGTCCCACTCTACAGAATAGAAGACCTTTTTGGCATCCAGGAGAACTGCCACATTAAAGTCCGGATTGAGCCCCTGCAGAACGGGAAATAGAGTTCGGAGGTTTGTGCTGTTGAGCGTCCTGGTATGAACCCTGATTGGTCTGGCCGCACCAGGGTGGGTAGCAGGAGATTCAGATGATTAGCGATCAGTTTAGCTAGTATTTTTGTGTCACAGTTTAGAAGTGACAGGGGACGATAGTACTCACAAAACTGAGGTGCTTTCCCAGGTTTCAGTAGCATTACCAAGACAGTCTGGTGCATGGTAGTCAGCAATATCTGCTGTTGGTGAGGCTACTCAGACAACGGCAGAAAATGTGGAGCCAGGAGATCCTAGTAGAGTTTATAAAACTCCACAGGCAGTCCATAAGACCCCAGAGTCTTGCATGTGAGAAGTGAGCCTATCATCTATAGTGAATGGCTGGGCCAGGAATTGCTGTTGTGAGTTATTAAGCCATCCCAAGGCCGTATATGTGAGATAGTCTGCAATAGCCTTACTGGAAAGGGACCTCACTGAGGTATACAGCTTAGTTTAGAATGTGCTAAAGGCTTTTGTTATTTGGACATTGTCTGCAAGTCAGTTCCTGCCTCGCCAACAATATGGGTAATGTAATTAGTGATCTGGGGGTGCTCAATCACTTTATCAAGTGACCTCCTTAGTTGCTCCCCCTCTCCATATGCCGTGGCTGCCATTTATTTGCCTCTAAATTTGACTTCTCTGTCTCCTATCGGAGTTTTCCGTGAGTTTGTCCCAGAGCCGCATTTGTATCATCTCTTGGTTGGGAGCGGTCATGGTGCCCTCCAATAGCCAGAACTCCCGCTCCAGTCTGGTCAGGTAGTCTGTAATGGCCACATTATACCATTGCTTTTAGCAATACTTTCTCCTCTTATAGTGACCGTAAAGACCTCCCAGATTGTGCTGACTCTGTCTACTGAGCCTACGTTATTGAGGAAAAATTCCTCTATAGATTTGCGTAGTTCATCCACAAAGACCCCATCCAAAAGGGCCTTGGTGTTCAATCTCCAATTCTCTCACAGTGGATAATCCAGGAATTTTCAGGCTGAATCATACCAGGGAATGTGGGCTGGATGCCACACTTCTTTTACCCAGAGCCCCACATCTTGTGTTACCAGCCAGTAATCTATCCGGGACCAGTAGTTGTATATGGCTGAATAATGCATGCTCTTCCATATCCAAGAGCATATCTGTCTCCAAAAATCAATGAGCATGTGTTCAGACATGAAACCCCTGTGACCTGTCTATGTCACTATCCAACACACAGTTGAGATCGACCCCACCTAAACCCCTCCAAACACCCTAGCAGGGATCCTTTAAAAGGGCTTTCCCCCATAATGTGTCCTAGAAGCTTGTTTCATCTGTGTTAGGGCCATAGCAATTGAATATGATGAGGGGTGTCGGGCTCGATCTACCACTTAGGGGTCGATTCCGATTCGGGCCGGAAATCTCTCCGACCGAGCCGGACCCGGAGAGATTTCCGACCGAATCGGACCCGTGCAGTCCGACCGAACGAGTCCGATGCATTCGTATGCCACCGGACACGAGTCGGTCGGACTCCCATTGTACTCAATGGGAGCCGGTCGTACAACGCGTACGCGGGCTCCCATTGCCTCCAATGGGTGCGAGGCGGACAAGGGCGCCCCCTACAGCGAGTACGCCGCGAGGCGCCCGCGGCGTACACGCACAGGTAGGGGACCCATGGGTCCCCCTGTGTGCGCCTCGCACGGGTACGCGTACAGGGGGTCCGACACGGACCCCCAAAGTACGGCTCCGACAGCGAGTTCGAGTCGGACGGCGCGGAGTCGGTCGGAGCGGTCGAGGTGCGCATCGTACTTACCCGGCCGGAAAACGTCTCCATTGCGCGGTGCGAATCGGGTCCGAGCGAGTCGGTCGGAGCGGTACGATCCGGGTACGAGTCGGTCGGAGCGGTCGGGTCGCCCGGACGAGTCGGTCGGCGAGTCGCATCGTACTCGCTCGGCCGGACCCGCGTACGATTCGGTCGGGAAAAAGGGCTCCGAATCGGATCCGGTAAAGCCGAATCCTATTCGGAGCCCTACCGGCCGAGATCGGAATCGGCCCCTTAGTATTACATATCATCACTGGTCATCAGAGTAGGAGCATAGAGCCATAAAGTGCACCCTTTTTTACTACAATGGCTACCGTTCATGAATAGGTGGAATACACGGACAGGACGTGATGCGCTGCCCACTTGTTCACAAAGGCACTGTCCATGCATGGATCTAGGTGGGTCTCTTGTACAAGGGTAATAGAGATTTAGTTTCTGTCGAGGAAGAACTGAGCTCCCCTTTGTTTCAGGGAGTGCCAACTCCTCTCACATTTCAGGTTAGGCATGTGATCGGTCTATCAAGGGCAGTTTTAGTGCGGGCATTGGGCAGTTCTATCTCGTGTGTTTTGTGATGATGGCAGTAGTGCATGCTTACAGTGTATTCTCACACGCATTGGAACAGCTACCAGGTATTTGAGAGATATGCTTCATCTGTGTCATTGATTAACCATTTTTCCCACCCCAGCACACTGATGGCCCAATTCCATCAGGACAATCCCCTAGTCCCCAACTTCTAAAACTCAAAACATACAGCAGTGTGGAATTAAAAGGTAGTTACAAACCAATCAAACAGAGATTGTGTATGGGTTTCACCCTTGCAGGCGACAGTAGATGCAAGTCAATCTCCCACAATAGGTTTTCGCAGGCAACAAGGAATTAGTTGAGTGAAATTTATCACATTCTCACGGTTTTCCCCTTAAAGATTGTGACAGGTCAAACCTGCTGAAATGTTTCTGGAGAAAAGGCCCGCAAAAAAGGCAAAATTGCAGAATTTGATGTGTTAAATACAGATCCTGCATGTTTTGCCTCATTTGCCTATTAAAAACATGGAATAGGAGGTACCATACATGGTAAACACCTCACCCCGAAATAATGGTATTTTTCACGTGTAAATACCTTACCCTATTCTTCTTAACTTGTATTGAAGACAATCGATCTTCCAAAGAGTTTCAGATTGTCAGTAAAAAAAAAGGGTGTGTTGTGGTCGTTGTCACAGAAGGCTCTAGAGGTGATTTGTATGAATTCAGTTTTTTGTTTGATTAGCAATGATAATTCTTGGTCATAAATGATTCCATTTTCTTGAGTGTTTGAACAGAAATATATATTTGATAAATGAAATGTCTTGGTAATTTTACATGCATTTATTTATTTAATGTGTTTTTCTGTACCGCAACTTCACCAAGTGACATTAGAGTGCTTTACAATGTAACAACATTTACATATTATTGGAACATAATATGGGTACAATTTGATTTTAGCAATACAGGGGCATATCAACAAGGGCCTTATCTCCGCTTTTTTGGCTTTAAAAGCCAAAAAGCGAGATAAACTATCGCCCTATTTACAAGTGGGTGCTAACATGCATTAGCGCATGTTAGCACCCGTTTCCGATGCCTCGCTTTGCATCTCTAATGAGATGCAAAGTGGGCGTCACTGGGCAGTACTGCTTGTAAATTATCGCTGATGTGCACATCGCGATATTTACAAGGAGGCCCACGCATTTTAGCAGACGTTAGTTTTTGGCAAAACCGCGGTTTTCGCCAAAAACTAACGTCTGCTAAAATGCTGACTTACCTATACTTTACATTGGGGTGGCTTATGCTGATACGACCACAGGGTCGTATCAGCAAGGTTATCGCCGTTTTCCATGGAACATCGCTGGAAAACAAGCGATGTTGCATGGAAAACACCGCTATTGCTGGAATAATTATCACCATTGCGCTATGCGTTGTTAATACAGCACTAGCATGGTGATAATTTCCAGCAATAGCCGGCGATAGAAAATCTCACGCTAAGCGCGGCCAGCGATAATTGAAGGCATCTAGGCGCTAGCGTTCCCAGAAGAGCTATAAAGGCAGAACATTAGTTAACATTAGTTAAAACATTAGAATATTAGTTAAAAGCTTGTGCGAAGATCAAGTAGCTTAGATTTTGTTCTCAAATTCAGTGGCAATGAATTCCAAAGTTTGGAAGCACTGTCAGAGAAACATCTGCGGCCGCATCTCGCTTTGTTGATCCTAGGGACCGCCACTAATTTAGCTGAGCTAGATCTAAGTGTGTGGCCAGGCGTATGCCAGCCAAAAATCTTTTGAAAGTACGCCTGTCTGGTGAACGGCAAAGTGCACCAGACAGAGGGGCAGATTTACAATAAACTAACGCAGCACGGTGCAGCAAGTCATTTTGCTGCGCCGTGCTGCGTTAGTTTGGAAAGCACAGCGATGCGACATATTTACAACAATATGTCGCACCTCTGTGCTTCCCCCTGCGCTGGCGCACAAACTGCTGCCATGCGCCGACGCAGGCACCCTTGCACCATGGTGCAAGGATGCCTGCGTCGTGGGGAGATTGTTTTTGTTCAGGAAGGGTTCCCTTCCTGAACAAAAACAATCTGAAATGCCGTTTTTCAACTTCTATGTGTGCTGCATTAGCACACATAGAAGTTGAAAAACAGAATTCTTGCAATGATTGTTTATGTGCAGGAAGGGAACCCTTCCTGAACAAAAACAATCATTAGAGGTGATTTCCTCTTTCAATGTGTGCTGCAGAATGCAGCACGCATAGAAAAAGGAAGCAAAAACGAGGAGAAATGAATACATTTCTCCTTGTTGCGCCTCCCTACGCCTCCCCTGGGGAGGCGTAGCATTCACACGCATTTCCAGATTTACGATTCCTCGTAAATCTGGAAATGTGTCTCGTTTCATGGGTGTTGGTGGGAACACCCACAGCAACACCCATGGAACGCCCCTTTCACGCAAAGTGCTGCGTGTTAAGGGGCCATATTTACAAGGACAGGAAAAGCCACGCAGGGTGGCTTGGCTTTTCCTGTCCTTGTAAATATGGGGCAGTGTATTGCGCTGCCATTGCGTCACAAAAAGTGACGTACTGGCAGCGCAAGGGGCTTGTAAATCTGCCCCAGAGTGCTTTACATTTAATCCTCTCATGGACTGACAGCCAGTAGAGATTCTAAATGGATTGAAAGAATGATGTAAATTAGGAATTTTTCAAAGCAATCTGGCAGCTGAGATTTGAAGAGGTTGAAGTTTTTGGAGCAGATGTTGCTGAGTGCCCAAATATAAGGTGTTACAATAGTCAATTTTTGCAATGACTAATGCCACAGTGACTGTCTTCTGTAAATCCAAAGGGATGAAGGGAAAAATCTTTTTTAGGATTCTAAGTAGGAAAAAGCATGAGGGGGTGATCTGATTGATTTGATCAGCGTAGCATAGTTTCCTGTGAAAAATAACTCCCAGGTTCCTGGCTTTTTGCACTGGAGAGAAAAGTGAGCCCAGACTAGCCGGCCACCAAGAAGTGTTCCAGAAGGTAGTATCATTTCCAAAGACTAAAACTTCAGTTTTGTCTGAATTCTGTTTCAGACAGTTTTCCTGCATTAATTTCACTATATGGACCATACAGTCATTAACATTTTT
Source organism: Calotriton arnoldi (assembly GCA_963921515.1). Taxonomy (NCBI): domain Eukaryota; kingdom Metazoa; phylum Chordata; class Amphibia; order Caudata; family Salamandridae; genus Calotriton; species Calotriton arnoldi. The sequence goes on along the minus strand of CAWUFW010021433.1, from coordinate 67,255 downwards.
GGCCATTCCCTCAACCTTAGATGATCTTGACACCACAATGTGTGTGTCATCACATAAGAAATGACTGAAAAGCCATAGCTATGGATTAGGTTGCCCAGGGGAGTGTCATAAATATTAAAAACATGAAACCAGAGGGAAGGTTTGTGGAGGGGTGGGAGGGGATGGAGGGAATATTAGAGATAAGAGGAACATTTGGGAAGGTTGGCTGACTCTGCTGAGAGAAGGCGAAAGGGTAGCTGTTAGAACTGGGATTTCTGGTTGGCTAAGGCTTGCGCCAAAGCCAGGCAGAAACCACCACTCTAGTCCGGGCAAGGGAGTTACACACCCAAGATAACCCCTGCTCACCCCCTTGGTAGCTTGGCACGAGCAGTCAGGCTTATCCCAGAGGCAATGTGTAAAGCGTTTGTGCAACACACACACTCACAGCAGCAACACACTAGGCACACCACAAAAGAAACTCCACACAAGGTTATATAAAAAATAGCCTTTGTATTATCATAAACACATTAGAAACCTAATCACACATTTACACTGTGCCAACTGGCACGGGCAATATTCACAGGGGATTATATACAGGACCAGGCCAATCGGGCCACGGTCAGAACCATCAGAACAGGTAAGTAAATGCAAAACACAACCAGAAACTACTGGTACCATATTGACCTAAGCATTATCACATTAGCATTTAGACCCCATCCTAAAATATCATAGCATGACATTAGGCAGTAAATCACATTAGGCCCAAACCTCATTAGCATAAACACATTACGCAATAGGCCTCACCAGCATAAACACATTATGCAATAATCATGGGGCATAAATCACATCATACCATCACATTAGGGCCTTGCACCCTACCAACATAGAACTGATCCCCCTGGCCAACTGGCCTTCTCAGAGGGCTCAAATGCCCTATGTCCAGAAAGTCAGGGCTCTAAGAGGGACCTCCTGGCTGCCTCAGCAGCAAACACCAAGTGCGCAAATGCGCTGGCACCACTGTGCCTCCTGGGTCCCCACTGGGACTCCTATCAACTGCTTTGGCCTAAACGTTGCAGCTGCCCACTAATTGCTGGGCAGCTGTGAAGGTAACTGGGACACTGGCACTCACTGTGCCCTCTGGGAGCTACCCTCTGGGACTCCTGAAATTAAATGTGCCCCAACCATTGCAGTGGCCCGCTACGGCGGCGCCACTGAGGAAAATGGCCTCAGCACTGGCACTCTCCGTGCCTCACGAGCCCCACTCTGGGATTCCAAAACAAATGTGGCCCCACGTTGCAGCTGCCCACTGCCAGGTGGGGCAGCTGGGAAATCAGCACAGCACTCACGGTGCCCTAAGCACTACCACAGGGGGGCGGGCACCGGCAATGTGCCCCGACACCCCCCCACCAGTGTACAACTGAGCCCCACTCACCGGGCTCTCTGCGGGGGACTCTGTCTCCTCTCTTCGCTCCTCCGGTACACGCGAAGGAAAAGCTGCAATGGAACCTCTCAGGGCTCCGGTCGCTCCTCCTCTCGGGGCTCGGGTCTTCCCTTCTCCATGGCAGCAACACGCGGAGCAAAGAGAGCCCCGCCTGGATTCCGGCCACAATGTTGCTGCACGCAGGGCTCCCTCAAGCTCACGGGAGCCCCGTTGACCAGCCCCACTCTCCTCACTTCACCCGGGCCCCCTCCTGGGACCCGGGACTTGTATGTGGGATTCGCGAGGCTCTGGACTTCTTCTGTGCACGTCCCAGCATGGGGCGGGCTCCCGCCTGGGTCTTCCGGCCGGCACTTCCCTTCCAGCCTTAGGCCCCGCCACAGGCCAGACAGACGTGCCTGACTTCCTCTTTTGGTGCTCCCCGGGCCGCGGCGGTTATTCCTTACAACGAAACGCGGGGTGGGCTCCCGCTTTAGGTTACCGCAATTGCGGGGTGGGCACCCGCTAGGAGTACAAAAAGAAAAAGGCAGAGATGCGGGGTGGGCACCCGCTTCTTTTAAATATGCATAACGCGGGGTAGGCTCCCGCGCAGAACAGGCAAAACGCGGGGTGGGCACCCGCTCATCCCACGCACTGTGGGGGAATCCCCAAGTCGGGATTCCCCCAGAAATGATTGCAGCTTAGCTCTGCAAAGCCTACGTGCTTCTCTTCTTGGGCAATTAAAGGAATAAAGCACAGCGCTCACAAGGCGCTAGAATCACAGAGAGTCCAAGCCAAAAAGTTCCTCCAGGTTCAGGGGGCATAGCTGGGCCCAGGGAGGCCAGCACACAGGGCCCTCCAGCAGGGAGGTAGCCCCCATGGCGGTTCCTCCTGGGCCCCAGCAGCAGCAAGCCCCCAGCATAGAACAGAACAATTTCATGGGGTCACAGCCCCTATACTTATACCACACAATCCTTTGTCTGTAGTGTAGGGTTTGGGGAACCAGATGCAACTGTTCAGGGGGGATTTGGAGCACTTTGTTTTCCAAGCTCCTCTTCCCCTTTGTCAGGTGGGGGCTAGGTGCTCAGACGCACCACAGGGGGCGGAGCCAGCATTGTACAGGCAGGGCACAGTCCTATTCAGAGTCAGGGGATTACTCCTCCCACTACTCCCAGCACAGATGTCCAATTCAGCCTAGTGCTGACTCACCCTGCCCCTCCTGGAGCCACACACACCTCCCAGCCCCTGTCACTCACAAGCCAGACATGCAATTCACATCAGGCAGGCAGACACATAGCACACAGAAATGCTAACTTCTAAAAGTGGCATTCCTAAAATAGTTATAATAAATCTGCGCACACCATTGCGCAGCATTTATTATCACTATTCCAAATATACCAAACTTGACCACGCCGCGCCTCTCATATCAGGAATTACCACTGAAACACTTATCAGGGAATCCCCAATGCATTCCTATGGGAGGGCAGCCCCACAGTAGTGAGAAACCAAAATGGCTGTTTGTCACTACCAGGACATGTCACACACTTAAGGTACATGTCCTATCTTTTACCTACAATGCACCCTGCCCATAGGGCTAGCTAGGGCCTACCTTAGGGGTGACTGACATGTAGTAAAAGGGGGGTCACGGACATGGCACACACTTTAGGTGCCACGTCACAGCGGCAGTCACACTGCACGCACAGGCCCTGCAATGGCAGAGGCCTGAGACAGGTTTGAAAGGCTACTTTGGTGAGTGGCGCAATCAGCACTGCAAGCCCACCAATAGCATTTAATTTACCAGCCCTGGGTATATGGGATACCACTGTACAAGGGACTGACAGGTAAATTAAATAGGCCAAACAGGTGTAGACCAATCTTACCATATTTATCACAGAGAGCGCACGCACTATACACTGGACAGCAGTGCTAAAGTGCCCAGAGTCCTAAAACCACCAACACCATGTCAGAAAAATGGCTAGGAGAAAGGCAAAAAGTTTAGGGATGACCCTGCAAAAAGGGCCAAGTCCAACACAACCCCCTTCCAGCCAAAATGCAGGGTAGACCAATCACCACCTTGATGGGCTTCCCTGCCTTGGGCGATAGAACACGGGCGCGGGCCCGCAACTGCAGGGACACCCTCCAGTTCTACGCCACTCTGAACACACGTGGTTCCCTCTGTCAAAAGCTCTTAGGACCAACTTGGCTACCCCACTGGTACTCCCTAGTTGTCCTCGGCCAGGACCAGGCCCTAGGCCATCCAGATGTATCTGGTCCTTGCCATCTCACAGAGTGGGGGATAGTAACCCCTGGTGCATAGTGACCATTCTCCACTCTACCCCTCATCAGGGCAGTTCTAAACTGCCACTGATCCTCCAGTCTAGGGCCCGCACCCTCAGGCTGACCAGAAGTCACTGGCGAGGCTCTCCTCCCCCTACCTCTTCTTCTGAGGTTCCGTACCCTCCTCCTTGGAGAGGCACCCTCAGAACACAACTCTCCAACCAGCTGAAACTCCCTAACAGGAGGCCAGCTCACTCAGACCCTCAGAGAGTCTTGTCTTCAGAAAAACAAAGCACACAGCACAGTTCCTCTTCAAGCAGGGGGGACACAGCACACAGCAAAGTCCCTTAGTCCTCTTCCTCAGCAGAAACAGCAAACTGCAGGTCAGCCCCCAGACACACAGCAATGGCGGCACTTTTAATAAGTCTATTCAGCTGTTCTCTTTGGCAGGGATTCCCCCACGATCACGAAGTTTCCAAGTCTCCCAACCTGGGGTCCTAAACCCTCAGGTTGCACCAGGAGTCAGAGGCGAGGGCTCCCTCCCTCTGCACCCCCTTCCAGAGTTCTGCACCCTCCCACCTTGGAGCGGTACCCCTGGAAGCCAAACCGGTCAGGACAATGATTACAGATGTCCTTCCCTCCAGGTCAGGCAGATCCTGAACCTGGTCTCCCAACCTTGGGGCTGAACCCCGCAGCTGAGCACTTGCCTGGCACGCCAGGACTTCTGGGGATGCACACAGTATCCCCCCGAGGGTAACACATGACTAATGTGTTGTGTGAGAGTCTGCCTGGTGCAGATCTCCCGACCCCTGTCCATCTGACAGTGCGCGAAGATCCCCCAGGACAGAAGTGGTGTCGCCATGGTCACTTCTAGGAGACTTAGCCCTTCTGGCTGGTCCCTGACCCACTGGTTCTCCCACTGGAGAACACATCCCCCTCTCACTCCTCACTCTGGACTTTTGCACCCTCCCAACTGGAGCGGCACTGCAAGACACCAGAACCGCTGGAGCTCTGATTACAGACACTCCATGTTCTCCTGACACTAGGAGATCCTCCTCAAATGGCCTACAAGTACAGCCTAGGCCCCCGACCTGGCGCTCCCTTAGGGAACCCTCCAGGCCCTGAGACTGGGTTTCGGGCACCTTGGGACACACAGTCCCACACTCACTCCTTCTCCACTGAGACCGGACTTGAGCCCCTACACCCCTCCCACTACACTGGGACCTATCTGGGCTACACTGAACCTCTTCCACCACACAGGACCGGAAGATACCCAAGCCACTACTTTTGGAATCACTCCCCAATGCCTCTTCAGACCCTCTAGCACACAGCCAAAGGTCTTCCTCCAGTGCAAGCTCCCTGGGATCCGAGAACTCACACTCCAACAGGTGTTGGCGCAACCCCGGAAAACAATTACTGAACACGTGTTCTCTGACACACAGATTGAACAGCCCTTCAAAATCATTTGTCGTGCTAACCATCACCCAATCGTCCAGTGCAACACAACATTCATCCACAAACTCCCCCCAAGACTGGTGAGACAGTTCCTTACTGCCCCTGAATCTCAACCTGTACCCCTCTAACTGGGAACCAGGTACCATACTCTGGGAACTGGGAATGGGACTTCCTGCACTGGACTCCTAATTGCTGCCACCACTGGATCCCACCCTTACTGGTGAATCCAGACAACTCAAACTACACTCAGGGGATAACCTACCCTCCAGAGCTAGCTTTTTCTCCTCCACACTCCCTTTCTTCCCTCCTATCCACCCACATCTCTGGGGACAGGGAAAGGGATGGGGCACTGCCCCCGGCACTGGACCCAGCAAGGGACTCCCTATCTATGGGATCATTTTCTCTCTTCTGCCACCAAAATAAAAGCGCAGAAAACACCATTTAAAAATGACACTCTTGAGGAGAAAACAAAATCAGTAAAAATAATCCCCAAACATGTGATTATCTAAATGCAGAGTTTGTAGTGCAACCAGTTGTTGCTGTGGTACTGGGCAAACGCAAGTCCTATCCTCACCGCTGACAACCAATGTTAGAACTAGGATTTCTGGTTGGGTAAGGCTTGCGCCAAAGCCAGGCAGAAACCACCACTCTAGTCAGGGCAAGGGAGTTACACACCCAAGTTAACCCCTGCTCACCCCCTTGGTAGCTTGGCACGAGCAGTCAGGCTTATCCCAGAGGCAATGTGTAAAGCGTTTGTGCAACACACACACACACAGCAGCAACACACTAGGCACACCACAAAAGAAACTCCACACAAGGTTATATAAAAAATAGCCTTTGTATTATCATAAACACATAGGAAACCTAATCACACATTTACACTGTGCCAACTGGCACGGGCAATATTCACAGGGGATTATATACAGGACCAGGCCAATCGGGCCATGGTCAGAACCATCAGAACAGGTAAGTAAATGTAAAACACAACCAGTAACTACTGGTACCATAATGACATAAGCTTTATCACATTAGCATTTAGACCCCATCCTAAAATATCATAGCATGACATTAGGCAGTAAATCACATTAGGCTTAAACCTCATTAGCATAAACACATTACGCAATAGGCCTCACCAGCATAAACACATTATGCAATAATCATGGGGCATAAATCACATCATACCATCACATTAGGGCCTTGCACCCTACCAACATAGAACTGACCCCCCTGGCCAACTGACCTTCTCAGAGGGCTCAAATGCCCTATGTCCAGAAAGTCAGGGCTCTAAGAGGGACCTCCTGGCTGCCTCAGCAGCAAACACCAAGTGCGCAAGTGCACTGGTACCACTGTGCCTCCTGGGTCCCCACTGGGACTCCTATCAACTGCTTTGGTCTAAACGTTGCAGCCCACTAATTGCTGGGCAGCTGTGAAGGTAACTGGGACACTGGCACTCACTGTGCCCTCTGGGAGCTCCCCTCGGGGAGTCCTGAAATTAAATGTGCCCCAACCGTTGCAGTGGCCCGCTACCGCGGCGCCACTGAGGAAAATGGCCTCTGCACTGGCACTCTCCGTGCCTCACGAGCCCCACTCTGGGACTCCAAAACAAATGTGGCCCCACGTTGCAGCTGCCCACTGCCAGGCGGGGCAGCTGGGAAATCAGCACGGCACTCACGGTGCCCTAAGCACTACCACAGGGGGGCGGGCACCGGCAATGTGCCCCGACACACCCCCAACCAGTGTACAACTGAGCCCCACTCACCGGGCTCTCTGCGGGGGACTCTGTCTCCTCTCTTTGCTCCTCCGGTACACGCGAAGGAAAAGTTGCATTGGAACCTCTCGGGGCTCCGGTCGCTCCTCCTCTCAGGGCTCGGGTCTTCCCTTCTCCATGGCAGCAACACGCGGGGCTCTCTTTGCTCTTGAGAGTCCCGCCTGGATTCCGGCCACAATGTTTCTGCATGCGGGGCTCCCTCACGCTCACGGGAGCCCCGTTGACCCGCAGCACTCTCCTCACTTCACCTGGCCTCCTGGGACCCGGGACTTGTATGTGGGATTCACGAGGCTCCGGACTTCTTCTGTGCACTTCCCAGTGCAGGGTGGGCTCCCGCCTGGGTCTTCCGGCCGGCGCTTCCCTTCCAGCCTTAGGCCCCGCCCCAGGCCAGGCAGACGTGCCCGACTTCCTCTTTTGGTGCTCCCCGGGCTGCGGCGGTGATTCCTTACAACGAAACGAGGGGTGGGCTGCCGCTTCAGTTTACGGCAATTGCGGGGTGGGCACCCGCTAGGAGTACAAAAAGAAAAAGTCAGAGATGCGGGGTGGGCACCCGCTTCTTGTAAAAATGCATAACGCAGGGTAGGCTCCTGCGCAGAACAGGCAAAACGCGGGGTGGGCACCCGCTCTTCCCACGCACTGTGGGGGAATCCCCACGTCGGGATTCCCTCGGAAATGATCGCAGCTTAGCGCTGCAAAGCCCACGCGCTTCTCTTCTTGGGCAATTAAAGGAATAAAGCACAGTGCTCACAAGGCGCTAGAATCACAGAGAGTCCAAGCCAAAAAGTTCCTCCAGGTTCAGGGGGCATAGCTGGGCCCAGGGAGGCCAGCACACAGGGCCCTCCAGCAGGGAGGTAGCCCCCATGGCGGTTCCTCCTGGGCCCCAGCAGCAGCAAGCCCCCAGCATAGAACAGAACAATTTCATGGGGTCACAGCCCCTATACTTATACCACACAATCCTTTGTCTGTAGTGTAGGGTTTGGGGAACCAGATGCAACTGGTTCAGGGGGGATTTGGAGCACTTTGTTTTCCAAGCTCCTCTTCCCCTTTGTCAGGTGGGGGCTAGGTGCTCAGACGCACTACAGGGGGCGGAGCCTGCATTGTACAGGCAGGGCACAATCCTATTCAGAGTCAGGGAATTACTCCTCCCACTACTCCCAGCACAGATGTCCCATTCAGCCTAGTGCTGACTCACCCTGCCCCTCCTGGAGCCACACACACCTCCCAGCCCCTGTCACTCACAAGCCAGACATGCAATTCACATCAGGCAGGCAGACACATAGCACACAGAAATGCCAACTTCTAAGTGGCATTTCTAAAATAGTTATAATAAATCTGCGCACACCATTGCGCAGCATTTATTATCACTATTCCAAATATATCAAACTTGACCACGCTGCGCCTCTCATATCAGGAATTACCACTGAAGCACTTATCAGGGAATCCCCAATGCATTCCTATGGGAGGCAGCCTCACAGTAGTGAGAAACCAAAATGGCTGTTTGTCACTACCAGGACATGTCACACACTTAAGGTACATGTCCTATCTTTTACCTACAATGCACCGTGCCCATAGGGCTAGCTAGGGCCTACCTTAGGGGTGACTGCCATGTAGTAAAAGGGGGGTCACGGACATGGCACACACTTTAGGTGCCACGTCACAGCGGCAGTCACACTGCGCGCACAGGCCCTGCAATGGCAGAGACCTGAGACAGGTTTGAAAGGCTACTTTGGTGGGTGGCGCAATCAGCGCTGCAAGCCCACCAGTAGCATTTAATTTACCAGCCCTGGGTATATGGGATACCACTTTACAAGGGACTGACAGGTAAATTAGGCCAAACAGGTGTAGACCAATCTTACCATATTTATCACAGAGAGCGCACGCACTTTACACTGGACAGCAGTGCTAAAGTGCCCAGAGTCCTAAAACCACCAACACCATGTCAGAAAAATGGCTAGGAGAAAGGCAAAAAGTTTAGGGATGACCTTGCAAAAAGGGCCAAGTCCAACAGTAGCAGAAAGTGGAGAGATCTGTTAAGTGTTTGGCAGGAAGTGTTTTTTTAATAGAAAAGTCTTAAGTTGCTCTCTGAAAGCAAGGGTGTTGGGTGCCATTCTTTGTTTGTTCCAAAATGTGGGAGCAGCGCCAGAGAAAGAGTGTCTTTGAGCCAAAGATTATTTGAATTTCTGAGGTTTTATCAGGAGGGAGGTTTTCCTATGGGATTGCCTGATTCCACCTGATATTTTCAGTAGATCTGACAGTTACCTGGGCTGTTCCCTCTGCAGTGCTTTAAAGGTAATGCAACCAATCTTGAATTTGATCCAGGCCTCTAACGGGAGCACTACTACTGCACTGACTGTAATTCACACAAAAAACACCTTTGTATACGAAAACTAGCTCCACTTGCACAGGTGAAGCATCACATGCCCACTTAGAAATACAGAAGCCTCATTTCTACAATAAATACTCCTTTACTACTACTGCTATAGGCCAATATCATATACCTATGAACTGCCTCATATTTCCATTTACTGTCGTCATACCAGGAGCAATTTTATATGTCTATTTTCAAATTCACATGTTTATGTTTAGAACTATATGCCCAAGTACTGCCATTAAATGCAAGTAAACATTTTATATCAATCAATCAGGGATTTATAGAGCGCGCTACTCAACCGTGAGGGTCTCAAGGTGCTGAGGGAGGATGCGGGCAGATCCGTGGTCATCCGAAGAGCCAGGTCTTGAGGTCCTTTCTGAATAGGTACAGTGTCGGGCTTTGTCTGATGCTGAGGGGGAGTTCGCTCCAGGTATTGGCCGCTATGTAGGAGAAGGATCTGCCACCCGTTTTGGCCCTGTGGATGCGGGGGACCGTGGCTAGGGCTAGGTTCGTGGAGCAAAGGTTTCTCTTGGGGGTGTGGAAGGAGATTCTTTTGTTGAGGTATTGGGGTTCGGTGTTATGGAGGACTTTGTAGGCGTGTGTGAGCAGTTTGAAGGTCATTCTTTTTTCGGCGGGGAGCCAGTGGAGGTCACGGAGGTGCTGGGTGATGTGGTCATGTCGTGGGATGCTGAGGACGAGTCTGGCTGCGGTGTTCTGGATGGTCTGGAGTTTGTGAACGAGTGTTTTGTTGATTCTGGCGTAGAGCGCGTTTCCGTAGTCCAGTCTGCTGGTGATGAGTGCGTGGGTGAAGTCTTCCTGGAGACGGGGGAAGGGGGGGGATCCATTTGAAGGTCTTGCGGAGTATGCGGAAGGTGTTGAAGCATGTGGAGGCAACAGCGTTGATCTGGCGGTTCATAGTGAGTGAGGAGTTGAGTATGATGCCGAGATTGCCGGCTTGGTCTGTAGGGGTGGGTGGGTTTCCGAGGGCAGGGACCACCAGGTGTTGTCCCATGTGGCAGGGGTGGACCCGAGGATGATGACCAGGTTTAACCTTGTATACCAATGTACAGCCAGATATGTCCATGTACTGTCACATTTACCGATGTACCACTATCATGTACCAGGAGTAGGTCAATATACACAGGTTCTGTCTCACAGTGCACATGTACAGCCTCATAACCCCATGTACCTCTCATATGCCAATGCGTTAGAATTGTATACCAGAAATCACTTCATATGCCCAGGGCCAGCTTCACATCTTGATGCAGAGCCTCATGTGCTGATGTACTGCCATCAAATGTCAGGAAGAGATTTTCATGTCTATGCTCAGCCTCACAAGTCAATGTACAGCCTCATATTCACATGAACTGTTACATTTGTCCTTATACTGTCATCATAAGCCAGAGTCTGTTTCATATACCCAGATTCAACATCACTTACTTGTAACCTCACATCTTTCCTTCCTGCTCAAATGCCATTCTACTGACATCATATTCCAATGTTCAGCCTCACTTGTCCATACACTGAACTCTGTGGCTAGGTCTGCACCGGCATGGCATGATGGATCTGAATGTGGTTGACTGCTGTTGTCACTGAACAGTACTAGATCGACCAGGGCAAAGGGGAAGTGGGTAAAAAAGGGCAAAACATTACCTGGGGCAGTCAGAGCTCAGTTGAGTAGTTTGTCTATCAAAAATATGTGAGCCTGCAGCGGCAGTCAAAAATGGCTGCTGTTATGCCTCCTCTAGAGCCTAATGCATGATAGTTGAGCTTAGTCTAAAATCATTACCGCTCCCACCCATATTAGTTGTTAGTGCTTGAATAATAAAATGCCATTTGGGTTAATGGGGGGTCTTGTCCCTCAGAACCTGGGTATTTATGATATAGCGAACAATTGGTTCTGTTGGGTAGTACAATTGTTGTGTTTCTGTGTATTTAAAACTTGCAGTGCGACTGAGAATTCCTTCGAGCTCGAGGGAATTCTCAGTCGCTCGGCAAGTTTTCAACTACCCGACCATTTCTTGGTGGTATTAAACAAGTTAATTCGACAACACAAGACTCCAACCGGCTGGTGGAAGTCGTCTGTTCTCTTTTTAAGACTCCAACCTGCTGGTGGAGGTCTTCTACAATATAAGTAATTATTTCACAATAATACTCGTACCGGATGGTGGATGTCTTCATTGCCTTGGACCCTAGCAAAGTGAATTGTTTCATCACCTTACCTTTGGATACCATTTTTGGATCCCTTCAAATCCCTGACTTTCAAGCAGGATTTCTGATTTCCACTTCTGGTGGATTCTATTGCTAGGATCACTGCTTCCTCCAAATCCATTAATTGGATTATCCATTCATGTGGCTGTCCACCCCGTCTTTTACAGTCCTGAAGAAGACCCGCTGTGACGCATAATACTCTGCGCTGCTTTCAGGGTCGAAACGTCGACATTAATGTCATTCATGTCCATACAGTCTCCTTGACCCTACCTTTTAAATCATCATTGGGTCTTGTATTCATGTTATAAATTTATAGATAGGATAGAAATCTTGAATCATATGTATTTATGTCACTTGTGTATGTATGTCTTGTATATACTTCACCATTGACTTCACTTGTCACTGTTTTTTTCACTTAAATTCACAACAGTCACTTTTGTATCGCCGCAATTTAATTGTGTTCTTGACAGCCATATTCAATTTTCTTGTGAATAACAAAAGAGTAAAAAACTCTGCTTTTTTGCAAATTTTCTTCTCTTGGTGTGTTTTTATCATATGTTTTTTCCTTTCTTAAAAATTCTTTGCATTTATTGAGAATAAATTGAGAGATCTTGTTTCTTTTGTATTAAATACACAGAAACACAGCAATTGTACTACCCAACAGAACCGATTGTTCCCTATATGAATAATATAATGCATCAGCCCTTAATCTGAAACATTGCTGGGCCTCACAGAATATTCTGTCATCAGTTTGAACATGCACACATTCTTAATTTGAGTGAGAGAAGGCCCAGCAAATGAGTAAAGAGGCTCATCAAAGTGGGCACCAAGAGGCACAGTAATGTGCTTTGGGACAACATCCAGGACATCACCAAGCTTGCCATTCGCTACCTCGCATGATGTGGAAGAGTAAAGCACATCTCTGACCTCATTAATGTGAAGACCGGCTGTGTGCTCATGGTTTTTCTAGGGAATGTGACCGCACACTTTTTAATCAATCAATCAATTCGTATTTGTAGTGCACGACTAATCACCCGCAAGGGTATCCAGATGCTCGGTTGCTGGGTTCAGTTGATACCAGGTCTGAATCTCTCACTGAATTCTGCTAGAGAGGGTGCTGACCGAGGTGGTGGGGAAGGCCGTTCCAGGACTTGGCTGCGGGGTAGGAGAAGGAACAGCCTCCACTGAAGATTAGGCAGATGCAAGGTGTCTGTGCGAGGGCGAGATAGGCACAGCGAAGGCCTCTGGAGGGTTGCTGGAAGTTCAGGCGGTGGTTGATGTATGCTGGTCCATGGTCATGGAGGGCTTTGTAGGCATGTGTCAGCATTATGAATTGGCATCTTTTCTGGACGGGTAGCCTGAGGAGGTTCCTAAGGTGGGGGGGGGGTGATGTGGGTCTGTTTGGGCAGGTTGAGGATGAGTCTCACCGCTGAGTCCTGTATCGTCTGGAGTCTCTTCATGAGTTGGGGGGTAGTTCCTGTGTACAGTGCGTTGCTGTAGTCCAGCTGGCTGGTGGCTAGGGCTTGAGTGACAGTTTTCCTTGTGCCAATTGGGAGCCATTTGAAGATCTTTCGGAGCATGCAGAGAGTGTGGAAGCGGGAGGCAGACATTGCGTTGATCTGTCGATTCATGGTGAGTTTGCTAACTAGGGTGATGCCAAGGTTGTGGGCGTGGTCTTTCGGCGTGAGAGTAGGTCCGAGTTTGGCAGGCCACCAGGTGCCGTTCCACGGGGAGGTGTTGTTCCAAAAGATCAGACCTTTGGTCTTGTAAGTGTTGAGCTTCAGAGAGTTGGTCTTCATCCTGTCGGCGATATTTGTCATGCAGTTGTGGAAGTTGTTCCTCGTGGTGGGGACGGGTCTGCTGAGAGCGAGAGGAGGATTTGGGTGTCGTCGGCGTAGGATATGATGTTGAGGTTATGGGGTCTGATGATGTCAGCCAGGGGCATCATGTACGTGCTGAATAGGGTGGGGCTGAGGGATAAACCTTGAGGGACACCACAGATTGTGCTCTTTGGTTCCCCAATCCGCTCCCCCGTAGCAGGTCTCCCTGACTCTCACTATGGTCTCTGTTCTGCCACCCTTGTTTTAACTTCCATGCCAGTCCTCAGCATTGCATTGTTCCTGTATTAATATCAGTTAGCTTCACTCTTTTACATTCTTAACCCCCACCCGTCAGACATCAGCCCTCTGTGCAGGTCTTATAATACATACATGCTTATCAAAGGTTGCTGTTTACTGATTCATATAATCGACTGCAATTCCATCACCTTATTTTACCACCTTAGAATAGTTTTATTTTATTTTTAAAAACCCTGCAAAGCTATTTGTTTTCCGAAAAGAAATAGCATGCGAATTCACTTTCAAACATGATAGCAACACAAGATTACTTGCAGGTGCATAGAAATTCCTAGGAACTTTTCTAACTTGCAGAGAAGTTTAAGGATAGAGTAAATCTGGAATGGGTATTTAGGAAAAGTAAAGGAATGATCCTATCTGGCATCTTGCTGGATACATTAGCATAGCGGTAGTACAAGGAAGATTGTGAATGGCAATAACAGGTTGTTCTGTGGGTGTAATATACATCTATGCCCTCCCACCAATCAATAGCGTGTCTGGGACGAACAGAAGGCCAACGTACCAGTGTGTAAATGAGTGCAAGGAAGGATTCCTATATCAATACATGCTCAAGAGGATGCTAAGCGCCCGTTTTGTCTCTGCAAGTACTAAAATGAGTCAAATCGTTTAATTCCCCTTGGGGCAGATTGTTAATGGGCTCAATGACTGCTGACTCCAAAATTGGGATGAGCAGTAGACGTGGCCTACGTCTGTGTTTATCACACCTCACCAACAACTTAATTCAGAATCCGAGAATTATCATGGGTGTTTCCATGCGTGTCATGGGATAGCAGGAACCATCACAACTTTATGTTAATAGTAATGGACAAAAGCAGCTGCTTGAAGAAATCATTACCAGCTAACCGAGCACCAACCTAGATTATTGTGTGTGTGTGTCGGCTCGACTATAAAGAGGAGAACACAAGGCTCTGACCTCCTACCAGCCTGATACTGCTCTGGTGACCCCTCCATCTTGGGGTGGCGGCTGCACCCAACTGTGGATATTGTAATACCGTTACACAAGCGCAATGTTTTTTCAATCATAGTGCTGTGTTTGTGAGTGTGTGTGTGTTTGTTTGTTTTACAAAAAGAGGTTTCATATTCATTCAAAATACATGTAATCAAAACAAGCATTTAAATGACTGATGGGGGGAAGCTTAACTGTTGGAGAGTTCCTTGTAAAATGCAAATGACTTTTTCCATTACATAAATCCTAGTGAATAATGTGTTTCCCAACATTAACTGTACCAAAGGGATTTAAACATTGATAAAATGATGTCAACATCATAGGCTGGTCTGTCACAATTCTTCATAAATGTCTGAAGCCTTGTGTGGCAAGAAGACAGAGTTATTTCTGCTGTAGCCAAATGGAAGAAAAATCAACATTTATTAGTTCAGTTTTATTTTATCAGCCATAGCCCAAATCTACACAAGCGGCTCATTCATCAAAATGCTTTAGGAAATTTAAAGCACTTTCAAAAATTATATCTTTCCATTTTGCCTTAAGCAATTATTTTTTTTCCAGAACAAACATTATTCTTTTTATTTTTGTTGTGAAATCATTCACTGCCTCAATACTAGGCATTCCATGGAAAGGGTGCTTTACACCAATGAAACGTAAGGGTTAAAGTAGTTTAGCCAGTATGGAACACCACCCTGAACCCCATTAAACATCAACACATCCCTTTCGTACCTTCCTCGCCTATCAATTGACCTCAGCATAGAAACCATACTGGATCAAACAACTCTGCATAGCATCCCTCTGTAATGTCAGATCAGTGATGAGTGAAAGGCTTTCAACAATTAGCAGCATTTCCGATGTGTTTATGCATCTTTCTTCATTACTTTAATGTGTAACAGCCACTCGCTTTGGATACAACGCTGTCACTTGAAGTCCTGCATTTGTCCATGATGGTTGCAATTGGCTCAGTTAAAAAGATCTAATTGTTCTATAACGTTTTCTCTGGTGTGTGGGCGTTGTTTTCCCATCTATAATGCAGCTTTATTACTCTGTGGTGAGTGCTTTCTATAGGTTCTTGATTTGTAAATGACTTTACAAATGTTTCTTATGGGCCCTAATATGACATATGGGGGACTCCCACATCGATATTTCTGCACTTGAAAGTAATGATACTGCAAGTATTAGTCCTTCTGTGATGGTTAATGCCCACCCATTCCAGGTTAGCGCCTAGGAAATGTAGAATTATTAGCGGCAATCAGTGGTTCAGGACTGATTCCCACATCTTACTTCATTTTTTGTCTGCTTCTAACCCTCACATGCCTCTGCATATGTACATCTAGATGCTCCTCAAAAATCATATCCGAGGCTTGAGTGGGTATCAGCCGTCTCTGCATACTAATCTGATATTTAGTTGCATTGATTCGTTATTGATCTCTTCATCTTACTCTTGGGTGGGTGAATTGATAGGGATAAGTATGATCTGAGTAATTCTTAGCTGCCTTATCTGCTTACGTCTTTGTGGACCTGTCAGCCGCTCCTGCATCCTATACCTCAGTAGACTTTAAAGAAGGGTATCTCTTTTGGTGAACTTGTCAGGCATGTTAATCCGCAGCGCCTATAGCATCTTGCGTCTGGGTGATACAGACAGGTGACTAAGTTCCAGCCCAGGTTATTGGGGCCCGGAAAAGTTCACATTTTCATCTTACATGTGGTTGGATGTTACAGGGGCATCTGAACCCTGCTTCCATTAACACTCTGGGAATACAGAAACCTGGGAAATTCGTAGCTGCTGTTCATTAAATTCTCAGCTGCTCTAACATTAGGGTGAATCATTCTCACCTTTTACCCACTCTCTGATATATGTTGTCCACATCCCGCTCCATTTGACTTTACTCAACCCCAACACACCTCCTCCCCATCCTCCAATTCACTGTGATGAAGCCCACCCCATCCCTTAAGGTTCCTCTGCTCCTTCAGCTTGTTTACACCCTAATACACGTCTTAATGCCGCTGTCAGTGAAACATACACACACAACTATGGGCATTTCTCAGATATCTGCCGCCTCCATCTGCCACTCGTTCGTTTTGGAAACTTGTGATAATAGCTTTTGATCGTAATCTACTTAAATCACAGCTTTCTACCTAATAGCGGCTAAGATCAGAATTGAATGAGTGATGGTTTACTAAAAGAAAATATAATTTAGGCAAATAACTTACGATCTGCAGCTATGAATTTATAGATTTATAATGAGAAAGCCTTTTTTGCAAGAGGTGTCTCGGGTATCTATTGTGACTGTGGGTGTGTCTGTGGCTGACAGGTCTGTGGCTGCAATACAAATCACTTGTGTTGCATGTAAGTAATGGTTTTACGCTTGGGGTAATGGGTAATAAGGGTATTAGTAAATATAACAATTTACTTCCTATAAGCAGAGGACACCACGCAATTTGAAGGACACAAATCAAGTTAGTCTAGTGGAATGCCATTAAAGTATGGGATTCAGTCTCTTTGGTAGAATTTTACAGAGTGTAAGGCAAGGTTTAATATGGAATACTTAAATAAGGTTTTGCAAATAGCTATCGCTATTACTTCTTTTGAGGCTACGCCTTGAAGCAGAGTCATGGTAGGCAATTTATGGATAAAACCAAGAGAATGGCACAAATAAGTAGAGATGAGAGTGGTGGAGAACAATACTGTGTTATTACACTTAACTCTAACAGTAAAACACAAGCTAATACTAGTACATTATCAGGATTAGAATGTCTCCGTTGTGTATGAACACTTTGTAAAAGGTAATACGCATCTAAATGACACCATTTTTCTCTCTTAGAAGGCAGGCGTCAGAATCACTTGGATTTTAAAATGTTCCTAATCAATTTAATATGCAAATATGCAAAGTATTCAAGAGCCATGAGGTATCAACCCCGTGCAGTTCCACAATGTCCTCAAAATGTGTCTAAATGAAATATGAACCATCCTAAAGAGAGTTTGACTGTCTTTGTAAAGCATCCATCTTTTGTAATTACTTTAATATTTAAGCTAGCCAAGGTACCCTCATGCACAGTATAAAACTATTTTTAAAATAAAACTGTCAAGGTTGGAAAACTGTTAGAAGAACAGCTCAGGTTATAATAACAAACAAGCCAAAATGATAGAATTTTGAGATTAATAATTCATGTATTATCATGAAAATATGGGAAGCACTTTAGGGTCTGATTGATGTGGTCCTGGAGATATTGTGATGGCACTGAGTAATTATATTATCGTAGGTTTTTTACAAGCACATGGTGCTCATTTATAGTCTAACACAGACGAAGCTGGCAATTTACCCTTAATGCCTTTTATTTCAATCTAGCAAATAAAAAATATGGAAATTGATCCAAACAAATATTTTTTAAGTCTAGCATGGCAAATATGAAAAAACTGTCCTTTGGCCATTCCATATATACTAGTACTATTTATTTTGGCCTGTATACTTCATTCACAGTTCAACTACATTTCTGGTAACTTGATCAGTCCATACACATGAAAGAGGTGCCTGTATAGCTCTTCTATGGAAAAGTAATATGTTATGTCCACCCAATTATAAAAAAAATACTTATGTTTCTGGAGGTAATTACTAAGACAACTGTGAAGGTATTGATAGCCCATTTGGAAATATGGATAACAAAAACAAGCCAGACTTTATTAATATTAATTCCCTCAAGGTTTGGAGATGGTTTATCCACTTCCAACTGTACGTATGTAGCCCCATATCTGGTCTGAGGGGCCACAAGTCCGATTCAGCATTTTTATCATTCTGTTTATTCGATTATAAAACAACATTTGATCATGAGTCCGCACCCTGAAGACCTCGAACAACCCGGAACCGCTCAAATGCATCCTGTTCAACACCCGATCCCTCTGCAAACATGCCCTGGAAATCTGGGACACCATCAGCACCCTCTCCGCTGACGTTGCCTTTATCACCGAAGCATGGCTCAGCCCCTCCTCAAACCCCAACATCGCCACCACAATTCTCGACGGCTACAAGATGATACACCCAAGACCCCACCAACAAGCACGGCGGGGGCATCAACATGATCTTCACGAAACCATCCGATGCATTGCCACTAACGAAGACCCCACACCCCTCACGGAACACCTCAACTGCTAACTACAGAGAGATGCCAAGACCACGATAAGAGGCATCCTCGTATACCGACCCCTGGGACCCCGACCAGCCTTCTACGACGCCATCTCCAACCTCATCGCCCCCCTAGCCATTGACTCCTACCACTATGTCCTACTCGGTGATAGAGCGTAAAAGTTTAATGACGGTTGCCTCTATCAATTCTCACCATCAAATGAGATTTATGACAATAATTTTTTATAAAAACGTGTAACATGGTTGAAAACAAAAAGAATGAGATTTTCTACTGTATCGTAAAAGCATGCTGAAATGTTTCAAAAAGTGGAAATGTGAAAAAACGTAAATAAAGAGAGAGAAAAAGTTTATTTGCTTATGCAATGTAATCATGTGTTTGATAATCTAAACATAGTTAACATTGAAAATGTGCTGCTGATGACTTCTAAATGTGACAAATGAAATCAATGCTTACATAATGAACACTAGAAAACAGTTAAAATGCCTAGCATATGAATGCTTAAAAACATGAAGTTTTTGCAGTTTTACTTTAGCATTGTGATACAAACGTGTATTTCAAAAGTGACACACATATTAATTTGTTTGAAAATGACTAACATGCGAAACATTTAAACCTCTAAAGGAAGAATAATGAGCGAATTTAACTAAGAAAAACTGAATTATTCATATTAATGTGTGTTTTATATTAATCATAACGTGATCATGATTCAGTAAGTTTTCATATAGGCCTTAACTGCTTCTTTTCCTCATTCGAAAAGCAGAATCTAGGTGAAGTAGTGATTTCAGATGCTGTGAGAACCTTTCATGAAGTTTCTTTGTTATGCTCAAGGACTCTCTTTTGATTCAGCAACACTTTTGACAGAAATGTATCGATACAATTGCAAACCCAGAGAAAGCGTCTGGAAACAGACAGACAGTGAACAAAGCGAATTTTCTTACTTCCGGGGAAAGGATGGAAGTATAAAGTTATTACATTTGATGATTTTGCAAAAGGATTACTTAATGCTTCCGTATTTCTTAGTGAGGTGTTGATCACACCATGAGCAGCCCACTGTGTAAAACCAATGGAAACCATATGGAGTGATTCAAAGGATATTTTGTGGGCGTAAACTGAGATCTTTTGAAAGTATAATTGCCCCAGGAGGAGGAGTCAGGGGATGGTTGTCGTTTTCAATTTCCCTGCCTGGCATGCTGTCGGACTGAACTCTGATTTTCCTTTCTATGCCAAACCCATTTGAACTGAACTTTCCGAACTGACTCAAACCTGTACTTTGCCGGCTGGTAAAGTGTGCAGGTATAACTCTTCGATTGAAGGGTTTATGGACTCTTCCCTGTGACTCATTAAGCTTCAACCCTGCATATTTGGTTTGTATAACCTAAATGCTGAAACTTAATTTTTCCTATGTTTCTCTCTCTTACTTCTTTCCCTAGGTAACCAGCAAATGTTATTTCTTGTTGAATATGTATGGCATTGTGTGACTAATTGAACAAAATGGTACTCATTAAATCTGATTATAAAATATGATTTATGTTCCTGACCATTCAAATTGAGGCTTAGATAAATGGTTTACATGAGCAAACTTATCCTATTTGAGTCATTTTTGGTGTGAACCTTCTTGTCGTAAGTCTTATCATTAATGATGTTTAAAGAAATGGTTGTTCATTGTTAGGATGAATTTGGCATTTCCTACTCCAGGTCCTCATAAGGAATTGCCTCACGTTCTCTAACTATCCAAGTCCCTGTTAGCTCACATAAAAGATCCATTGGAGGACCAATGGCAGTTTATTGATATGTTATGGGCCCAGAGAGGAAATAGTCATATTGAAATATATGTGATGTGAGTATAAGAAAATATTTGCCCAGCTTTCCGCTGAATCATTGGCGACCACGAATTTCCATGTCAATGACCCCAACGACGACGTCACCACCCTCCTGAAGAACCTGGACAACATTAGCCTCATGCAACTGGTCACTGAACGATGCATAAAGCCGGACATACACTCAACTCCATTTTTATCTCCAGTGACAGAATCAATTCGAGCCACATCAAAGGACTCACCTCGATCAACCACGCCATCGTCCACTTTGCCATCTCTGCCTCCCAGCTCACCACTACCAAGCAGCACAGCTCCTCCCTCAGCAGCTGGGGAAAGGAAAACTGAGACACAGTGGACACTGGCCTTCAGCACTATGCAACCCGAAGCTTCATTAGACCTTGACCAGACCATCCAGAACTTCTCTGCATGGATCACCAAATGAGCCGACAGAGTTGCACTGGTGAAACCAGCAAAAACCAACAAAACCTCAAAACAAGCCAACTGTTACACCCCAGAGCTCAGAACCACCAAGCAAAACTGCTACCGACTCGATAAACACTTGCACCCTCCGACAGAGCCACTCACAAAGCAACCCTCAGCAACTAACACCTGCGCATCACGGAAGCCATGAGTGCAGCCATCACAGCTCGCATCGATACAGTGGCCAACCATACAAAATAGTTCTTCAAAATAGTCAAGGAATTCTCCAACCTGGAAGCCACAGAGAGCACAATCCATCTCTCCCAAGAACTCTGTGACACCCTATCGGACTACTTCCATAGCAAGATTGCCATCATCTAAAACAACTTAGACCCCCTAATCCACTGACCTCAACCTCAACAGCCTCGACCAACCAGCACACACCAGCTGAAGTATCACCACGGCCATCATGACATCCATCCACTCCAGAGCACCATCCACTCCAGAGCACTCCAGAGCACCCACTGGCCCCTGCCCCCACCCTCGTTTCAACCTCAGAACCAACCCAATAAGCACAGACCTTACCAGCATGATCAATAACCCATCACCACAGCAGCCTTCCCGGACAGATGGAAACACACAGAGGTCAGACCGCTCATAAAGAAACATTCCGACATCCCCAGCGAACTCAAAAAGTATTGACCGATCTTCCTGCTCCCTTACCCTACCAAAGTACTTGAGAAGGCAATCAACCAACATCTCACCGAATACCTGGAACAAAACCACCTGCTTGACACCTCCCAATCTGGATTCCGGCCCAACCACAGCACTGAGAACGCGTTGATCACTGCCACAGATGACATCAGAACCCTCCTCGGCCACAGAGAGACTATGGCCCTGATTCTCCTCAACCTCTCCACTGCGTTCGACACTGTATCCCACCACACCCTCATTGAAAGACTCCACAACATCGGCATACAGCAAAACACCTCAAGTGGCTAGCCTCCTTCCTCACAGGGCGAACATTTCACCTCCGAACCCAAGGACATCATATGCGGCGTATCTCAAGGATCCTCCCTCAGCCCCACCCTGTTCAACACCTACATCACCCCACTCGCAGACATTGTCAGATCCCACTGCCTCAACATAATTTCCTACACAGATGACACTCAACTTATCCTCTCACTCACCAGAAACCCCTTACCACGAGAACTAACTTTTGTGATACCATGACCAACGTAACCAACTGGATAAGATACAACTGCCTTAAACTCAACTCTGACAAGACAGAAGTACTGATCTTCGTGAAGAACACTTCCACATGGGACCACAGCTGGTTTCCAGCAGAACTCAGACCAACACCCACACCGGCAGACCATGCACACATTCTCGACAGCAAACTGACCATGAAATGACACGTCAACACAGTCGCCTTCTCCTGGTTCCACATCCTCCACACACTTCACAGAATTTTCAGATGGATCCCTGTCAACACCAGAAAGACCGTCACCCAGACCCTCATCACCAGCCGCCTTGACTACAGTCACGGCTTAAATGCCTGCATCTCCACCCAACTCCTCAGAAGGCTCCGGACCATACAGAATGCAGTAGCCAGACTCATCCTGGACCTTCCCAAAGAGGCCCACATCACCCCCACCTCAGAAACCTCCACTGGCTCCATCTCCAGAAGAGAAGCAAGTTCAAGATCCTCACGCACTCCTAGAAAGCTCTACACGACCAAGGGCTTGCCAACATCAACCACCATCTGCCTCAAGAAACCTATGCTCCCCCTCAGTAGACAGTGCACACACAACCTGCATCCATTGCATTCACAGTGGAGGTCACTCCTTCTCCTACATTGCCTCTAAGATCTGGAACAACCTGCCCCTCCATCTGTGCACAGCACCCTCCCTGGCAGACTTCAGAAAGAAACTCAAGACCCGGTTGTTTGACGGAGGCGTTCCACCCACCGCGCCCAGATACCCCTAGGGGTGATAGTGTTGTGCCATACAAATACTGTTTGATTGATTGGCTGACGACACAGTGAGAGGGAGATTGTTCATTGATGGGGAAGAGTGACATTAAAGTTAGACTAGGGAACCCACTACTCACATTTATCCCTAAAATGGATTCAAACAGGAGGTCATAATTATACTCCTTTTATGTAATGCTTATTTTCAGATCTCCATTCTATTTTTGACACTGTGTGTTCTTTCTCTGCTAAATCCCATTTCTTAGCTCTTTCATTATTAATGTATGCTGATCACATTATTCTATTGGCTCAGATCAAATCCCAGTTGGGTTAAAACAGATGTCCTTGTGGACTATTCTATATGTAATGAATTGATGGCAAAAGCAGATATCATAAAGATTGGGACAGCTAAGTATGTGCTACAAGTAGTTATGGGTGTGTTTTATATTAGATTAACATAAGGGAAGCATAAAGAAAGTCCACTCACCAGGGCAATTGCTGGAACCTGAGACTTGATAATCTTCAATGCATACTGTGAGGGATATAGTTTTGGCCATCATCTGTGCTTTTACTGCTTAATTTGTACCCATGTAGTAGCAAATCTGCACTTTTAGCATAGTCCCTCCAGATTTGTCACCTTTTTCTGGGCCCTATCCTTCCTGCGTTTGTAACTCTGTGCACTTTATCTCTGCTAAACTGGAGTAAAAGTGCATGCACACCTCCTTTCACCCGAATTAAATGGATTGCTGCTGATTGACATATTTAACTAGTCTATAAATCCGCAGCATATTGTGTAGAAAATGTACACAGGGCCTAGAAGTTAAATACCATCTGTGCATGGCAGAAGATATGGTGCCATGCACAGGGCTGGTTGTAAACATGGCTTTGGGCATACCATGTTTAGCCTGACTGCAGTAGCCTAAAACTCTTCTGTCAAACCTGTCAAAATAACCCTTTTTAGCAGGCAGGAAACCCTGCTTTCAAATATTAGTAACTCATCCCTGCATACACCTTGTTGCCCGCAAGGTAGGTTGCCTGATATTGTGGAAAATGTGCAAAATTAAAGTTGGCGTGTTCCTCCAGTGACAAGCCCCATAAGCTTTTCACACTGGCTATTACTGAATCCCAGAAAATGTCAAAGTATATATTATAAACTTTGATCTCTAACTTTGCAGAAAGCAGCTACAAAAGGTCATTTGAAGGACAATTTTTACTATTTATTAAACATCTAATGATAAAGTCAGATTTTTAAGAATATTTAGGAAAAGTAACTTTTAGAAAGTTACTGTTTACCTGCCTAAACCTCCAGTAGCATTAGCCTATTGAGAGCTGGTGTGCCAGTGTTTGGCCTTAATGAGGTGTGCAAATGGCTCCTAGAGCAAGAACAATGGCCTGGGTGAGGGGTGGTGTTTTTCTTCCACTTTTCTGAATTCCAGTTAGGGTGAACCCAGTAACTTCCTTAACCTGCAAAGGGGCCTGCCCATTCACAAGTAAATGTGAGATTAGACTTTGCAAAGGCAAACCTTTTTCCCCCAGCTTGACTGGGTAGACAAAGGTTTGTCTGGCGGGGAACCCTCCCCAGAACCAATTTTGAGTGACCACTGAGGAGGGGACTGCTCATTTCTCAAGCCACATCTGTGGGTGGGCATACAGACTCTGCACAAGGGAGGATGGGTTCTCCCATCTTGGATTTTAGGAATAAGGTGCACTGTGTAATTGTTTGCAATAGGACAAACAGGAACTGCTGGAAATATGGGAAGGGTTGTCCCTGGGAACTTTTATCCCATTGGTTATTTAGGACCCAGGAGCCACCCCCCTACATAATAGTATCCCCCCATACACTTTGTGGACCGGTAGAAGAACAGACCACCAAAGCTGTCAGCTGGACCTTGCGGCAAAGGTATCTGATCAATGCACCTTCCTTCAATTTAGTTTCAGGCTTGCCGGGTGGAGGATTTTGAGCTCCATAAAAAATGCAAAGTCAGAAAGGGAAGTCTTTGACCCTAACAAACTCACTTGGTAAATCGGATCCACACTCCATAGCAGTGGACCTGAAATCACACCTAGGTCCCAGTCTACCACTTCCATAGCCTATCATTGGTGCTTAGTGCCTTTTGGACCTATTTTTACCTACTATTTTAAAAACTCCTATCTCCGATTCCCCTTATTGGATTTTTGTAGTTTCAATGATTATAAAATGGTACTCTATTTTTCTGGTCTGGTTTAGGGTTTTTATTGTTTGGCGTTTTGGCATTATCATGGTTTCACTACTGCATAAATACTTTATATATCACCTTAAGTTAATCCTGTCTGCTCTGTGCCACAGCTACTGGTGGTGAGTTCACTTTAACCTAGTAACTTTTGAAGTTTACCCTGCCAGGTTAGAGTTACTGCTCCTTGAGGTGGGCAACTACCTCCCACAAATAATAATCCTCCTTCTTACACTGTGTACAAATTGGGTGGCAGTTCTGTGTGGTATTCCTTAAGGAAAACAAGCTCTATGAAAAGTAAGGTCCTCTTGATGCTACTGATTGGACAAAAGTCAATTATTTGAGCATGAGTTAGTGTGGCTTTAAGTTAGCCGACTTTGTGATTGTGTTTTGGCAAGCAATTTTGTTGTGAAACGTCTTTCCTATGGTGTCCCAGACAGAAGGTTGTCAGGGACTATATATGTCAATAACAATATGATTGATTGCTCTCAGAGACATCTTATTGATCGTATTGATCAAACTGATTCAGTAGATCCAAGATATTCATTTAGCTTTTCAGATTGTGTTTACTTTACATACTTTACATTCCATTGTATTGAAAGGAAATTGAGTAGCACACAGCACTATTCAGCTTCAGAAATGCAGCTTCTTCTTCTTGTCACTGGAGCATTCTTTCATATCATTTTGGAAGCTGATATTTAGGCTGCACTAGACATTTTATTTAGGGCGAAATATTCAAGTACACTATTAAACTGTAGTGACACAACTGCACTTTTGAGCACAAGATCAAATTAAATTTGCTATGAACTCTGTTCATTTTAGGTCATGCCACAGACAGCATTAGCTGATTCCAGCACTCATTTCATTAACACCAAAAATATATTGAGAGGGAGATTTTGGGTCTGTCCCTTTCAACCATAGGATAACTTGTGTCAGCCTCTATCAGGATTGCTTAAAGAACGTCTCATTCATCAACATCATATTTTCTTTATTTCGGCTCTGTAGAACCATAAAAGGTACAGAATAAATCATTTGATAAAAAGTACAATAAAAACATGCAAATTCATTTTCAAAAAGTAACATTGTCCTAAAAGTATAACTCCTTTTAAGGATTGCAATCCAACAATGCAAATATTTTCATGTTTCCAAATCTATAAAATGTAAGATAAAAGTTGTTAAAAAAAGAAACAACCTATTTAAAAAGACTTTCGAAGAAGTCAAGTAAAAACCCATAAAAAGAGTTAAAAATAGAACAGCAAGGAAATCATATTCAAAGCCTAGCAAAATAATCTTAAGCTACACAAGGTGACAAATGTGCACAAAACATCTCACTTTTTTATAAGTGCTTTCAACCTGATATACCACATTGACGACAGTTAACTCGCAATGGAGAACACAACACATTCTCTAGTATTGGTTTTGCATGCCATAAGAGCTGTTTGATAGTCTCTAAAGCCAAGGAGTATGCATAGAGGAATAATTCAATATTAGAGTTGTTTTACATAGGCCTTGTAAAAAAGTAACACATGTTTGGTATTCTCAACTGCCTGATAGCCCATCAGGCACAGGTTGGATGTATCTCCCATTTTCATCCAGGAGCAAGTAAATTAAGCCAACGGTGAAAAACCTAATCTGAATTTTACATAAAAGGTTGGTGCAGCAGGGTTAATGAAAAAATTCAGGTATGGCTCTTAATCTGGTACCTAAGCAACAAATAGGAGTCTACCAGGGTGTCTGGGGTGGCTTCAGAAAGTTTGGCTCCTAGTACCAAGCTCCAGAAGGCCGTTTTTACTTTTTCCCCAAGCATCTTGGGTTAATACAAAAGGCTGTGGCCAAAAACCCTACAGGCCCACCTTAAATACCTATATTTTTTGTGTACAAGCCAGGTTATCTTCCCAAAAGAGTGGTCATCTAATATGGCTCTAATACAATCCCTATAGGGTCCTAAGTACTCATTAGTCCAGAGCCTTATACAATATTGAATAGGTCTCAATGTAGCGATGTGAGAAAGTGATCTGAGATTTAGATGAAATCTAATTGGAAGCATAGGAGCACTGATAGATAGTCTCAAGAGCGTCTTTATAAAAGCATTTCCAGCTTTTTCAAGGGTGCTAAGATTACAATGCCCCCACAAATCTTATCTGCCCATACAGGGCTCCCTCACAGGCTTAAATCTTATATATCTCCATGGGGGAAATGGCAAAAGCAGGCACCCTATTGGCAAATCTTATAATGGATCCCGCCCCTTGTTTTAAAGTAAAAACACTTTTCACTATCTGGGCTGGCCATCTATAGGAGTCTTCAATTCTCGCACCCAAATAGTCAAATTCGTGAACCCTATCCAATACCTCTCCCTCAAAGAATATCTTGCACTCATTTTTATTCAGGCACCAAAGATCATATACTTTGTTTTGTTGTTGTTGATTTCCAAGCCATACTCTATACAAAAAGTTTTGAATTTGTCCAAAAGAATGGATAGACCCTGCATAGTTTTCTACAGTAGCAAAGTGTCATCTGCAAAGAGATCTTGCAGTATTTTGTAATCCTTCACCTTAGGGAGTCATTTTCACGATTTAAGAGCTAGGGGATACAGCCATTTATGTTCAGAAGAAATAGCGTCGGAGCAAAAACGCACCCTTGTCTTACTCCTATCAAGTTGGCAAAATCTTCCGTTAGTTCCCCTGTACGGTCCTACCTAACTCTTGCAAAATGTTCAGAGTTTAAAGCCCACATTAGCAATAGTAAATCCCATGGGACCCCAATCCTATTCGGAACCTCCCAAAGTTTTGCCCTCAGGACGAGATTGAACGCAGCTCGAAGGTCCATGACAACAAACAACGTCCCCCTATCAATATCTACTGTCTACCAATTAATAGAAAAGAGCCACACAATCTGTTCGATTGTGCTAGGATCTGATCTGTAAGTGGGATAACACTTTAGCTTTGGAAATTCAGTCCCATCATCTGGATAAAAAGTTTCTGCTATAGACTTTTTGTATGTTATCAATCAGACTTATGGGTCTGTAATTTTCTGGTGTAGATTTATCTCCCTTCTTTCCAGGAGCTCGGGTTCAGAGATTCTGCCAACAGTGCATTTGACAGGGTGTTTATGTCTGAAATTCACTACGAAATAAATCTGCGGGGAGTCTGTTCAAGCGAAGGGCTTTACCAGGTTTCTGGGACTGGATTGCAGTGGCAGTTTCGTTGAAAATAAATGGTTTTATCTCTTCCCCAGGGGGTTCTATAGTAAGTGCTGACAAAGTCTCTAACGACCCATTGCATACATTTTCCACCCCATAAAGAGTCGAGAAATGTTTTACCCAATCTTCAGGGGCAATATGGTAGTCCGGACAGGCTAAGTCTCTGCGTCTGTTTTGTGTGACCAGAAGCCAAAAACGCTTGTTGTCCCTCAGCGTTACTGCATTCAACAGATCATCCCATATACCAGCCTCCCATTTGGCCTTGCTAGTTTTGATATCCCTGGTCTACTCCCATCTAGCTTCAGCAATCTGTATTCTTTGTTTGCTCTTTAGGGCATTTACCAAGGTCTTCTTAGCACGTTTGCAAAATTCATTGAACCACTCATTTGCTGGTGTTGGCCGATGTCCCCTTCCAATTTTGCAATCCTTCACAAACAAATTTCCTAAATAAGGTGTTCATGCACTATTGTAATCTGGGTAGGGGACAAGGCTTGAGACTCAAAAATTTGCAATTTGTCCAATACAAGTCTATAAATTTCGGATATGGCATCTTTTGATCTAGAGTGAGCCTTCCATTTCACTGCATTAAGGCACATTAAGTGGTGTAATTCCACCTTGTAAATATGGAGCAGGGCATTGCGCCACAGCAACATCATTAAAAATGATGTTGCTGTGGTGCAATGCCCTTGTAAATATGCCTCTTGCTGTCTTTGTACCCAACTGTTTTGTGCACCTAAATGTAATTTTTGCACCTAAAGTGTCTCCACATATTAGTTGATGTTGCACATAGTGGGGCATATGTACAAGGAGTTAACGCCGCCGTAGCGTCAAATTTTTGACATTACGGCGGCTTTTTTTATCACTTTGGTTACAAGTTGCCGCTAACCTCAGTTAGCGGCAGTTTTCTGGCGAAAACGTTAATTTTTAAGATCGCCACTTCTGTTAGCGGGAGTTAACGAAAATGAGATGCAAGGTAGGTGTTCCCGTGCAAAAATTGCTGCTAACCCCACTTTGCAATATTTACAAGGAATTCCTTGTATGGTGCAAAACCAAAAAAAACTGCCTCTAACCGCAGTTAGAGGCAGTTTTTTAAGACAAGAAAATAGCTGGTCTTAAAAAGGGTGCAGACACTTGTGGCCTCATTTCAGAAGGTTTTGGTGCTGGACAGCGCTGCAAGGAATGTTGCTGTGCTGCCCTGCGACAAAACCACAGGGCAGGAATGCACACCATCAATGAGACAGGGCACATTCCTGGGCCTCATTCATGAAAAGTGTTGAATCGCTGCGACAAAACAGCGTTGCAACACTTTTCACTACGTCTTCCTGCGACACCATGGATGCGCTGTATTCAGTGTACGGTGCTCCATGTCGCAGTTAATGACAGATACGTCTGGAATCCTGTCGTATCTGCCAGCGCTAAAGTCACGGATTGCTGCAGTTGTGTCACAAGCATGACTCAACTCCAGCAATGCATGGGGCCAGCCTATCCCTGTGGCACTGCGTCACCCTTACGCCTGCCTAATGCAGTGGCATCCTACAATTGTTGCAGTGAAATATGATGGATTTCACTCCTCCACTCCTATGAGGCTTTGTTGCGTGGGAACGTCCACCCTACATACATCATACCTGATGCACAGGGCTTCACAAGGTCACGCATATGCCTAGATGCGTCACTTTGCAAATACGGCGCAACGTGGTGCAAGAATCACGCTTCGAGTACGTCAAGGAAATGACACACTGGCGGGGTGAAACTGTCAGAAGGGGCTCATTAATAAGCCCCCCCTGTCTTTTTCTCCTACGTTGGCGCACAATGGTTGCCATGCGCCAACGCAGGCACCCTTGCGCCATGGTGCAAGGGTGACTGTGTTGCGGAGTTGATTGATGTTTGTGGCTCCATCACTTCTCGAGACATCTGCAGGTGCGTCTGGACTAGTGATGGGTGGGAGTGAACCAGTTGGCCTTCTTGGAGTGTTGTTTGCCTGGTCTTTTCTTGAGGGGTGCCAGGGTGTCAGCGCAGTTGGAGATCCATTGGTGGAGGTTGAGCACTGCGGTGTTGTCGTCTGTAAGCGTTGATGAAGTGGTGGTGCCGAGGGAGCTGATGAGAAGTTCTTCTGTGGCCTCGATCCAGCTGTGAGGGGAGTGCGATGATGGTGGTGGTGTACAGTGGGCATGGTGTAGACGTGATGTATACAATGATGGTCGGTCCAGGAGAGTCCGGTAGTGTGGCTGTAGTTGAAGTTCCCGCTGGCGGAAAAGACGTGCTCGAGCGTGTGTCTGGCTATGTGGGTTGGTGCGGTGACTAGCTGCTTGAGTCCGATGTTGGCGAGGTTCCCCAGGAGGGTGGTGGTGTTCTGTTCACTGGGGTTGTCCAGGTGGAACTTGAGGTCTCCGATTAGGATGTATTCGTGGATGGGAGAGCCTGGGGTGCAATGAGGTCTACAGTGGCATCGGGGAATGGGGGTCCATGGCCCGGGGGTCCTGTAGATGAGGGTGCCGCAGAGGATGGTGTTGGGGTTGGTCCGGATCTGGAAGTGGAGGTGTTCCATAGTCACCGTTGGGTCATTAGAGTGAGTGGTCAGTCGGAGTGTGCTTTTGTAGACGATGGCAATGCCTCCTCCTGGACGGTCTGGGTGGTCCATGCGGTTGATTTAGTATCCGTCAGGGATGGTGATGGCGATGCCCGGTCCGGAGCAGAGGTTGGTCCAGGTTTCCATGAAGAAGGTGATGTCTGAAGAGGTGGCCTCGAGGAGGTCCCAGATGTCTGTGGCATATTTGTGGAGGGACCACAAGTTGAGGATGATGCAGTTGAGCCGGTCGGGTGCACTGTTGGTCGGCTGGGCGGCAAGAGGCGCTGGTGTGCTGATGTGGCAGAAGGTGCGTTTGCAGTTTCGACAGGCACAGGGTGCAAGGGTATTCTTCGGTGATGCTAGATGGCAGGTGGGGTGGCGTCCAGGGTTGAGGGCGAGGAGGGTGCTGGCGTCGTAGCGGTGGAGTGTCTGAGAGGCAGGGTCCCTGGTGCTCAGTACGGTTCAGGTCCAGACGGACACAGAAGGGCTTGCCTTTGGCTTCCCTTCGGCACACCAGTGGCATGCATGCTGCGCATGGCCGCACAGCATCCGCCATTAAGTAGTGCTGCAGGGGGGCTGGACAGCTGTGAGGCAGGAAAGGACACTCAAGGGGGCGTGGACGCGGGGGATTTCAGTGGCAACAAGGGAGAGGATAGGGAAAAGGAACTGCAAAAATGCACAGGAAAAACAAAGCCAAACACAGCAAAGATAAAAAAAATAAAGAAATAGGTAGGAAAGCAATGGAGAAGAGCAGAAAGATGAACAGGAACAGCAGACGAGAGGGACAGGAGGGCAGTCACACTGCAGAGCAGTGACGCACTACCACTGGACCACCAGGGATGAGGCACAGGCAGGAGCCTGCGGGTGGAGGAGGGACTCGAACACCTGACCTCCATGTCAGAGGAACCAGCAGATGGGGACAGCAACAGTAGCAACCAGATGGCACAGAACTGTGGAAAGAGTAAGTCCACTAAGGGTTAGTCCCCTGTACACCCAAAAGCAAACTAACAGGGGGCAAGGAAAGGCAGCACCACCCGGTTGCCTCTTTCGATCTGACAGTGGTGACCAGATTCCATGTTCCCCAGTTCCCCAGCGAGTAACGGCAGATCAAGCTGCACACCCAAGGGCCTGACCCAGAACCGGCCCCGTGCCCCAGTCTTGTGCGGTGCCCTCGGTGATGTAGGTCAGCAGCAGCGCATGGATTGCTCAGGGCACGGTGTGCGTCACCCACAGGCACTAGGCCCGACATGCCCCCTGGCCTCCTCCGCTACACGTCCCACCTTCTCCTCACCTGGACATTGTCACCGGGGCTCAATGCGCTGCAATCTCTCCAAATCCGTGACTCAGCCAGCAGAAGCCTCAGCCAGGTGGGATTTCACAAGCCTGGGTACAGCAGTCGCCACAAAGTACGCTGGGGAACCTCCCGATGCAGGTGTGGCAACAGGGTCCCCTTAGGTGCAAAGTTGCAGTGCTCCTGCCACACAAGTTTGGTACAGCTCAGGGGCCTCACCCTCCACAGCGTCCGGCCAACACAACATCCTATGGCCTGTGATGCAGAGAGGCGCGGCACACCATTGATAATCTCCTCCGTGCACCCCGGGGTAGTGGTGGATCGTAGTATGCGATGCAGACCTCCCTAATTTGGTGCGCAAGAGCGCCTCTAACGTTCACAGCTCCAAGGGGCGCAAGGCGGTCTTCTCACACAGGTCAGCAACATGTCTCCATGCGACCTGCCAGATGTCACCACCAGGTAAGGGCGATCGCCGCACCTCAATGTCTAATGCCATGGCCCAACGACTCCACAGCACCTCTGCATCCCACTCTGGTTCCCAGACGCAGGCCCAGCAAGGTCTCCGGGCCCCAGGGACTGTCTGCACTTTCAAAGTTTTGGTTGCCATGGTGTTGCAAGGAGTGTGCAATGGAAAGTGATGCATCACTGGTTTGGCACAGCGATGCGCCTCTTTTCATTGACGTAGCCCTGAAGTTCCTATTCCAATGGGACTCTGGCTGGTCATCCTGGCTGTTGGGGGGTTTGGGGGAGGGATGTTGATCTGTGCTGCACTTAGCCCTGGCTGCTCCATTCTGCATTCCATTGGTTTTATTTCCTATTTTTCATTGGTGGTGGACTTATAGGCCATTTTTGCCTCTAGAGGCAAAAAAGTCACATTGGGCTGACTAACTTGAGTTTTTTTGTCGCTAATGGGCCTTTCGTCAGTTTGCGCCCGTTAACGTGAGAATTTGTATCGCCTTCACACTAGTGTTACCAGCAATTTTCACTGCAGCTACCTGAAACTATCGCCATGTAGCCACATATTGTAAATACATCGCTAACAGGGCGATAGTTTTTGGTGATAGGCCGCGTTAAGAAAACTGCCACTAACTAGCGTTAGCGTTAGTTAGCAGCAGTTCTTGTACATATGCCCCAGTGTGTTTCTACATCTAATCGTGATCTTATACAAAAATGTATTTTTGTACCTAATTATGTTCCACACTTCAGTTAATGTTACACTAAGTTTGGCCATGCCCCTAGAAGTGAGTTGACACCTAAAAAGTGATTTGCACCTAAATGTGTTTTTGCACTGAAATATGTTACTACCTGAAAGTATTCTGTGTAATGGACCACCTGTTGAATAATTGTTTTGGCCAACTCCTTAGCTACTGGTAACTTTTTAAGAGGTAAGAAATGAGCCATCTTGATTATTAAATCTGCAACAACTAAGAAAGTCCCATTTATTGAGGGTAAATTTGCAACAAAATCTACACTAATCATATGACAAGGTGTGGGTGGAATTGGTAAAATCCACAACAAACTTGTGGGGTGAGAATGGGAAACCTTTTTGTAGGGACAGGTGGGAAAAGTTTGGACAAAGGTGTTTCCATCTCTGAACAAGGTTTCTCACCAAATCCAATGCATGCAATTTTATTCTCACAGGTGGACTGCCAGAGGTGATGAATGACACCAGTTTTAAACAATTTCTCTGAGCTCAGGAGTTGGGACACACAATTAGTCATTCTGATTAAAGCAACCCTCTATGATACCATAATTGTCTTTTTAGCCACTCCTTGGCATATAATACGTCAGTAGCTCTATTACTTCTCTTTTTGAATTCTTCTGAACTGCAAATGGCAATGATTCTATATCCAGGAAAAATATGAGGTGTTGTGTCTCAGTCAGAATCTTTTTCTTTTGAAAACTAAACTCTGGACAGAGTATCAGCTTTAGCCTACTTTGGCTCCGGCTGATAATTGGTTATGAGGTCATCACTGACGAAAAAGAGCCATCTCATTTGATGTGGGGTTAGGGCTTTAGCAAAATGAAAGAATTGGAAGTTTTTATGGTCAAAATAAATGGTCACTATGTGACAGAAACCTAATAAGTAGTGTAAGAAATCTGGTTATTAGTTGTGCAGGATGTGAGGCCTGCACAAATAATAATATGATTTCCTGACATTGTTGTTCAGCGCTGTTGTTCAGGTCTGGTCCGTATTGATTGCATTTAATAAGTTCAGTTTTGCCACACATTACCTATGCATTAATGAGCAAATTGCAGAGCGCAAGGCTCTGAGAGCGGTTCAAAGGTTTGGTTTTGTGAACTGAAGATGTGGGAATGGAAAGGCCCCCACACACTAATATGTTGTGAAGGTATTGACGGTTGATGTTTAAACTGTGTTTATTATGACTGGTTTACATTTTTTTAAATGATGTGATGGCGGAGTGGGCTTTCACATACTGTTTCAATGAGAGTGTATCAGGCCATAGTGTGCTATCACCGCAACACTACACACTCTAGGCCTGTATGAGGAGGGTACTTCTCTAGAGGTTTAGGGACTGCAAGAGATACCCACACCATAGATTTGGGGTTAAGGGGTGGGCCCTGCTTCTTGGGTGGAAGGAAGTGATTAGGGTGCTCCTGGAAATGCTCGCACTTGTCATGGGCAAGACAGATTCCCCATGAGGGAGCCCTCATTGAGTTCTATACACTTAAAGGTTGGGGCAGGAGGGTACCCACAAGTTAGTGTCACTCCTAGGGGTTCCTTCCAGGATGGTGGAGTGGTCCCCAAGATATTTTCCCACAGTGGAGGGCGTGAGAAAATGTTGTGGTTCCCCCAGTCCCCATAGTTTATCAGTTGAGGAGGGGGGGATGTCCAACAGTGGCGCATAGTGGTAGGTGGACCAATAAGGGCATGGTTTCCGAGATAGGAGGTGTAGTGATAGCCCCTGGGTTCCCTAGATGGGCAAGTGACCAACCCTGAGGAGATCTGAGAGGGGGTGGTGGACTCCCTAAATTCCCGGGAGGGGTTAATAGTGGACCCTGGGATGTCATGGAAAGGTAATTGGCTGCCCAAGTACAGTGTAGGATGTCATCCTAGCAACTGTATAATTTGAACCTGAGGTGATGAGTAGGGTGATGCCCAGCCAGGTGTCCAACCAGGTAGGTCTTGTGGGGTCAGTACCCAGGACAGGGAGGCAGGAAACAATGTATTTTAGGGACTGACACTCTGAACCTTCAGAAGTACAGGCCTTAGCGAACTCCTATCTGGTGCATTTTAGGTGTACCGTCCTTGGGGTGTATCCCAGAGGCCCCTTGAAGAAGTCTGGGCTTGCCAGGCAAGTATTTTGGCTGGTGGGTACAGCCCCACGGAAAATGGTGCATAAGGCGGATGCGTCTTTCTTCAATGGCACAACCAGGTGGCCAGGTGGGACCTATCATGAGTGAAGGGTCTCTACGCATTAACTGGGTTGGAGCCAATTACTTTTATCTTGAACTGTGTCTCTGAGCTGTTGGAAGGACAGGCTGCAGAGGACTTTGCCCAGCAGAATTCTAAAGGGTGCACCTTGGGTGTACCAATGGTGGGGCAGATGACCTAAGGTGGAAGGTGACAGCCTGTGCTTACCGGTTCACAAGTCGATCTTTGCAGGAGGAGTCTTTATGGTCCCTAGTTGATCTCCAGCTTGACTACTAGGAGTCAGGGAGCAGCCTGTAGTGAGTAGGCATTGGGTGAGGTTGACCCGAGGCCTATGGACTCTCCTAAGTGACTCAGAGGGATTTTAGAATTCCTGGTGGGGCATGGAAACTGTTATCGCCATGGAGGACAGGGGGATCTAAGTTCTAAGGGAGGTTTGCGTAGGTAGAGCTGCTGAGAGGAAAGACTGCCAGTTCTTCCTTGGGGAGTCATGGGCCTTCCTGAGATTCCGTAGAGCTTGAGGACCCTTCTTAAGACTGAGGGGGGCTGAGAGTACCTAAGGTAGGAGGCATATACCCTGTTCTCACTGTGGAGAACAAGGGAAATATGGGCTTCTAGGGTGGGTCCCGTTTCGAGCTACCTGACCGGTGTGTGCTGCAGCCCGCCAGACACTGCCAGACACTGCCAGACACTGCCAGTGTGGTAGACTCTGGTGGACTCTGGTGTCTCAGCCAGGACCCAGGCCAAGGGCTCAAGGGTGCTTCTCTGTCAGGACAGTACCTGGAGTTGGGAGTGGTCTGTTTTTTTTATTTAGGGCAGGCAATCATCTCGCAAGGGTGATGGCAGCTAGACTCCCACCTAAATGCTGTGGTTGAGGGTCAGAGGTGTTGACAGGAGCCTAAACCTGCATTTTTAGAGTGTAAGGACCCAGATGAGTGAGAGTACTGGGTTGTGTACTCTCCAGTGGGAGAGCAGCCAGTGACTCGTGGGCCAGGTTCTAGACGTGTCTAGTGTGATTGCATCAGTGTTGAGATGCTGAACCCATGCCAGAAAGAGTGTTGTGGTGCAATGTTGCTTGATCTAGGGCCAGGGTCGGTCTAGACCTGCTTAGGTCATGTAGGCATTTAGTGTCCTGGATGCATCCGATCTAGAACCAGGAGGGTTCTTAGTGCAGTCTGGGTTCCCTGTAGGGAGAGGTGGCCTCATGGTTGAGTTTGGTGGGTGATCTTGGTGCTAGACAGCCAGCGTAAGATATCTGTGGTGGCGAATAACTGGCAAATGGTGTGCCTGTCAGAACCCAATACCACTTGTTACCACTGACCAGGCAAGATTACCCATGAGCAATGGCTATTTCTTCCCCTACTCTCAGATGGCAGCAGCATCTGTAGTTAAATAGATTCCACCCATTTAGTCTGTTCAGATTTTTTTGCCTTTTGATAACCCAGTTTTTGGACCTTTACTGTCTCACTACTCAAGTCTCACCCATGGTAATCACACAGTAATTGGACTGTGCAAGTTTACTGTCAGTGTCCATCTTTGAAGATAAGACCCCTGTGACACAGCTAGGGTGGGGGCTCTCAGCTGGTTACATGTGGAAATGTATGCACAAGTATGTG
This sequence comes from Calotriton arnoldi, assembly GCA_963921515.1. Taxonomy (NCBI): domain Eukaryota; kingdom Metazoa; phylum Chordata; class Amphibia; order Caudata; family Salamandridae; genus Calotriton; species Calotriton arnoldi. The sequence goes on along the minus strand of CAWUFW010021433.1, from coordinate 30,071 downwards.
TACATGTGTGCACGCTGTACAAGTGAAATTACCATCACAGCCCAGTAATTGCACACAGGTGGTCTGGCAGAAGGGACTCCACAGGGACAGATGTTGACCTGGGGTAGACTTTATAATATTAGTGGGCACTCATAGGTAAGGTGACTAGGGTTTACTGGAATTTCTGCAGTGTCACTGTATTATACACTTGGGGGAAATCTGCCTTAAATTGCAGTTTTATTTACCTTAGGCCTACACAGTCCAGTGAGGTGTCAAACTGGGGTGAAACGTATGTCAAGTTTGAATATGCAGGTCTCAAAAACCTACATATACACCTTATGGGTCGTCCAGAAATTGTCATATTTCTCTGGCTCAGTTCAGGATTAGATTCCAGGCATTTTGTCACCCTGCTGGGCCAAGTTAATTACTTTGCTCTCCAGTAGAGGGAACAAAGCCCTCCCCACAAAAAGGGGCAAACATCAGTGCTTCTCTCAGCTCCTCATTAGGAAGGGGTGGGGAGGAAAATTCTCATCTCGTAATTAACTGACACACTGTACTAGGGTTGGGACAGTCCAGGCCCATTGAACAAAAGGAGAACCCCAGACATCTGGAGCCAACACATAAGGGGCTCCCCTTTGATGTTTTAGTGGGAAGCTAGGGTTGGAGCTGAGGCCTCCAGAGGAGATGTGTGCATAGACCACTTGACAGTGCCATATTGCATTGTCCAAGCATGCTGTGCAGGAGAATTGAGACAGGGGTGGAGGGATGATGTGGCATTCTAGTATTGACCAGGGGTGCCTTTTAGCTTCAACCCACAACTACGAACTAAGGGTGAGCAGAATTTGTGGAGTTTGATTCCACAGAATCATGTGGAATTACATACAGATTCTGCCAGATTCCACTGAATTCCACGACAGGGTGGAGTGGACATTTGGAGCTATTTTCTTTGTGCAAAATGCACCCTTGTGTCCAAAAATAGATGCGAAGATGCATTTTGCCTAAGAATATAGCAAGGCCAAATACCACTTGGTATCCTAGAAACCACTATTTTTACTCTGCAGTGAATAAAAGTTTCAATCACTGCAGAGTATGCATGGGCGCCAAGCGGTATATGCAGTGGTTGGTAAACTTTAGAAACAACTGCGTAATCTTTAGTTACGCAGAATTACCAAATACCTCAGATTCTGCCAACAGAATAAAACATTCTGCCCAGGTCTACAATAAACTCTTAGACAAGGGAGGGACAGGGACTTGGACCCTGGAATTGGACAGCTGCAACACCACTGACACATGGAAGGACACTCCCCTGATTCTGTGATGGACTAATGCCTCTACCTGACCCCAGGACTAGTGGGTTTCTCCAGGACCAGTGAGGTTCGCCCCCTTATGCTCCCTGCGGACCAGTTGGGAGGCAGACCTGGGAAGAGCTTCAGAGACCAGGCAAAGGACAAAAGCTTGTGCAGAGAGCTGGTGAAACCAGCTCCCTGCAAACTGTGCCTTCTGGAGGCCAGTTGGCCTGTTGCAACTGCTCCTGGTAGCTAGAGCTCACCATCAGGAGCAAAATGAGCCCAGGATCAATGAAATCAGTTCAATGAAGGAGCGCCCCATGATGCCCCGTGAACTTAAAGGATTGCAGGGGTACCACTAACAGAATAAAAGAATGATCGTGGGGGGCTGCAGGAGATGCAGCACCCCCACACACCCCCAGAAGTGATTTGAAGTAAAGTTCCCAGGGTCAAGGAATCCATGATACCCAGACAGTTTAACCTTTATTTTCAAGCATTCAGAGCTGACGCTTTTTTCTACACTGTGGAGTGAAGGGACTCATAGTAGTTGGTCTCATGGTTGCATGTCATGTGGCCTAAAGTGGTTCAAGAAAGACACAGACACGTTATGTTGATTTAAAATGCTTTATTTAAAGAAGTTTTGCAGACACTGATATTTACTGAAAATTGCAAAGCTTTATTGACAATATCCCACCAGACAAAGCCAAAAGACCTGCTTTATTTAAAGTGATACCTTCCTTGTGATGTGCTATTTGGTATAGGTGGGGGTGAGTGGGTACTGTGATTTTGGAGGTCATGATCCAGTAGGGGTCAAATGTGATTTTGGAATGTCACCAAAGGTACCTCCACCAACCTTATGTATATAATTGTAAATTAGTGTTTTGTATTGAATAGTGTGTGTGTAAAAGTATTTCTACTTTTTCAAAGAAAAAGCACAGACTGTACAATCATTTATTAAGTGTTATTATTGGGTGTCAGGGAGTGGAGATTACTAGCCCACACTACCTCCCCTGAGTAGGCCTTGGACTGCTCTGCCTTGATACCCTGAGAGAGTCAAGCTCTACAATAGGGTGCTTGTTTCTCAATAAGGGGAAATGGTGGACCTATTACTTGTGCAGCCCTCAATATCCTGCACAACTAATATCCCAATTTCCTACAGAAAGAATACAATAAATTAGTATCAGATGCATAATAACTATTAATCCATCAAACAACCAAAGTTTTGTGCTTACCAAGGTCATCTAGGGCAAGTAAACTAGTTGCCGAGCTACCAGGACATAGCCAGAGATCCGAAAGGGTAGGAAGCATTAGTCAAGCAAGCCTTTGATCTTGGAATCTTTCATATGTGAGCCAAAGCAATCGAGGAACACCAACTGGGGAGTAGTAAAGGACTCTAGAGAATCAGAGGGAAGGAGGGAAAAGGTAGAGGTCTGTCTACAAGAGAACAAACTGCAGATGACACGGAGGAAAGGGAAAACACAAACACATGTGGGATCACCAAAGTGGTGCAAATTGGGATGGAAGCAGAGGAACCGCAACAATCACAGTTATCAAGCGCAGTCTTCCATAATCTCTACCCTTTTACCTAGCACTGCCTGTCATAGCTTGGAAGTGACACCAGTTTCTGACCCCACTGGCCAGTGCTTTGCAGCTTCAACTGTCCCAGGCTCCACCACCCTTCTTCCAGGCCTGTATGTGTTTGTGCTACTACTGCAATCTGACAGGATCCTTGGAAAAAAATGTCTTAAAGTGGTGTAGATGTTTTTTCTAAAGGGCCGAGCACCGGTAGGCCATCTTCAACATTGAGTGTTCATGATTGGCAGGGGGAATGTAACACATACTACCACAAAGAGGTCACTAAAGCTACCTTTATTGTGTACATTTTGCAGGTTTACAATTTGGGAACCTTGTTAAGTTTAAAAAGAGCCTGGCAAGTTTGCAAATTGGCTAACTTTGCACACACCTGCAAATTGCACCATGTTGGTGTAATTTAATGTAGGCTGAATCTGCCTCATAGGGAGTGAGCATTCCAGGTCAGGTATAACTCAAAGGTTTGGTATGCACAGTGTTTTACATCCCAGTCCCACCCTGGAAATGATTGCTGAATTATTTCTGTTAATGGCAGGAGCAAATCTCTATCCTGGGTGGGAGTCAGATGGGAACACACACAAAGTTTCCAGCTGTGTGGGGAAAGAGGCTGCTACCTGGGGGACTTTAGCCATAGAAAAAATAAGAAATGTTAGCAACATTTATTCAATGTATTTTTACAAGCTGAAATGTAAACTGTTTATGCTTGTAATAATGCTTTCAATTGTGTGTACTCTTGGTAGCAGCTTCCTTTGAGAACTCTTGGAAATATTTTGATATTTCCCCAAAAAATTACATTTACTCCAAATATTGGTGTTAATTAATGGAAGACAATCTATGATTGTTTTGTCAATCAGGCAAATACTGTTGAAACAGTGCAGTATCCATGGGGGATACGTAGCACAAATTGCAGGTCAAATGGCTGTGTCTGAAATACGACAAATGAAATTCCAGCATGTTTAGCGTTCATTGTCCAGCTTCCTTTCCTTATCCTAGACTGGCCTACCACCAGTTGCAGTGTTGGAACTTAGAATGTAGTGTTGTATCATGCTACGTTTGTTTGTCACAATATCAAACACAAAAATATTTTGGTACAAAAATACTTCCTAAAAAATTCCAATAAGAAAAAAAATTATATTTCTATCCCTGTGTAAACAACGCAAATACTAACAACTAAACTATTACTTTCAAAAATATTGTTCAAACAACATCTACTAATAAGATACATGAATCACAAAGAGAAGGTGAAAATACATTTTACAAAAATACAAAATATCAATAAGCTAAAGATCATAAAATTTTACTAAGAGTCTCCTAAAATTACACATTTAAAACCACAGCAAAGTAGAGATATATCAATATAAAAAGTTGATAGAAAATAAACATATTTATGACAACCCATGTCTACCTTAAAAGGGGAAGCTCCAAAAAAGTTCAAAACTCAAACATTGACCGGTGAGATTCAAAAGTAAAACAATTAACACATAGAAAATGCCAAACAATGAATTAGTATAAATGGAGCTTAGGACAAACAAACAAACTGCTGCACAGCAGTCTTGGAACAAAAGAGAGTGTCACTCTGCCAGTGTACATGACTTCCAGCTACCACCATACCACCACAGAGGCGGTCCAAAGAAGACCGCTGCAGTGACGGTCCAAAGAAGACCACCGCAGCGGCGGACCAAAGAAGACCGCCGTGGTGGTGGTCTCCCGCCGTATTGCAATGTCACCACTGGGCCAGCGGCAGTGTTTCCAACGACGTGGAATATGTTTTCATATGTGTCGATGCAGGTGTGTCTATTTTGACTGCACAATTGTTAAATGTACAGATATGCATGACACATGTGAAAAAATACCTACTACGAGTATTTCCCATTGCTGGAGTCTGGACCATATGTGCCCAGTACAGTCAATGGACAAATAGTGCAAAATGGACGTACTGGGATTTCAGCACCATCAGGGTCATTTTCTTTGGGGTGCAGATGCTGCTGTGAAGGGGGGCCATGCAGTAAAGGATCCACGTGGGAGACTGAAAAGAAGAAAAGGAAATGGGTGAGTGTGCAGCCCAGATCCTCTGATTCTGCCGACTCGAAGCAGGTGGTCTACCCGCCACGGTTGGCTCGACGGAAAGCATACTCATAATTCTGACAGTGGTGAACTTGTCTGTACTGCCCTCTCACCACTGCTTTCCCCATACTGCCGTCCTAGCAGTCTGAGAGAAACACAAAAAAAAGAAGATTTTATTTTGAATGAGAATTTAGATAATGAGAAGAAAGTAGTAGTTTTCAGTACAGGTGAAAATATACTAAACTTATCACAATGTAAAAACTAGGTATATATGATACATTTAAATCGCACCCTTCACAATTTAGCCTCAAATACATAATCTATTGTCAGTATCAAACCATAACATTCCACTGGTCTATTCATTACTCACTAATGAACAAAGTAACACCTATCATGAATTCCTTTCAATGATACAAGAAACTAACAATTATGTAGCTAGAAAAATTGGAATGGATTTTGAACTATCAATGATCTAGAACATTTGAAAATATAGTTACTCAGAATACAAATACAAGGGTGTTATTTTCATTTTAATTATGCTCTATGGAGACACCTTGAAAAAATAGACTCTAAGCATAGACTCACACCAAATAGTGAATTTACATTACAAATTAAAAAACCTCACAGCCTCAGCCTTTATACTTCCTAAAGAGTAAACTAAGCACTATGAATTATTGTTTGATTCACAATATTGGAGAAATAATGACAACACATTAGGTGTTTCTCTGGACTGCTTTGAGGACAAATGAGTTAGGTGCATGCACAGTGTAGGGTACAGGCGTCAAACCAGCTCTCAATATTCCCGGATGACATGTCTATGATAGCACACTAAATATGAAAGCAATACAAAAAATAACATTATTCCTATGCACATTTGGATAGAGTCACCCTACCCTGTATCCATTTACCCAGATTCTTCAAAAGAACACACTACCAAGATTGACATGAAAAACAGTCATAGGCTTTAAAAATACATCCCAAACTTTCAAAGCAAACTAGACAAATACATGTCATGCAATCCAATAAATGTCAGCACTTTGAAGATAACAAAGCATTAGGCTACTTAGAAAACAATGCATATATAATACTCTAATGTGGCCCCGCTGCAGAGGCCAATTTTTGCCCCGGGGACCCCATCCCCTGGGGCCCGGCCAATTAGTAAAAGGGGAGAGGGCCAGGTGGGCAGTTTGGCCATGGGCTGTGGTCACTTCATGCAGGGGGCTGCAAGGAAATCCTGAATGCCACTGCGGTCTCTGGCAGCTCCCCGCCTCCAGTGGGAGCCAGCATTGCTCCCTCACATAGTGTTGCAGGAATTCTGCACATACACTGAACTATGCGCAGGATTATGGGACCTCGGTGTATAGGGGCTAAGCCTTCCTACCACCTTAGTGCCCACAAGCCCAGGACTGACTAGCTATAGTGTCTCACTCGCTCTCCTACTCACAAATAGAGAAACCAATGATTAGACACCCCAGAACACAACACTCCCGGATCTCTCAGGAATCGCGGTAACAAGACATACCTTTTCGCTCTCACTCTCGTAATTGTCCACAATAAGATCTGACAGAGACACAAAGATAGTTTAAAATATTTATTTGAACTAAAGTGTAAACAGTATACGTGCCACAACCAGCAGCAAAATGCATAATATCAATACAGTTAGCATTGCAGCAAGGCCATATATCATAAAGGGAAATGCCATCTTATAAAGACAGTGGATAAAGGACTATAAAGCCTAACCACCCTCCCCTTGGTAAGCAGAAGTATTATTATATAATAGAAGATCTCTGGGCTTTGTCAGCAGACCCCTACCTCAGGCCATAGATCGTATTTCTACATCACAGGTGCGTGTTGCTCTTCTCCCTGGTAAGGTCCCCCTCCAAGTGTGTTCTACCGAAACATGCATCCCCATAATATCAAAGTACGAGCTTCCAGCAAAAACAGCTGCATTGATATGTTTTGTCTAAGTGCTAGGGCCTGACCAGAACAGAATAACAAGAGTCAGTGTTTATCGACCTTGCTCACAATGTTCAGACTAAACTCCAGGAACAGGCAGAGAACGAGCACAGCAGAGAGTTCTCATGTGAGAGGCATAAACAGAGCTTTGTTAAAATAAAGACATGTAGTGTCGTGCGCAAAAGCAGCATCATGGCTACCAGGCTCATGCTAACTTAAAGATGTCAACAATGACTCTAGCAACCACGTGACACCCTCCCCTTGGCCAGGTTGTAGTGCATAGACAAACAGGTTTCAATGATAAGCAGGGCCAAATTGCATTATGTTCCATCCAAAAATAAAAGAGAGGAAGAAGAAAAAAAAAATATATATAAATATATGTAGGTTAGTCAGAAAAATCCAAAAGATTACGCGCACCGTGGTATGCGAGGTGCTCCAAAAGGGCATCATTGTCGTTAAGAAAAAAGAGGGATGCCATCCAATTCAGCAGAGCGAATGAACATTCATGTTCCTCGTAATCTAGTGCATCCACCAGTAGAATAGGGCAACTTGCATGATATTCAATGAAACTTTCCTGCAAGAGGCGTTGTGCAGCCTCACAGGTATTCCAACATGCCAACACTCCAAGTGCAGCTGCACGCCTTATACGGGCGTCACCAGAACAGTACTGGTCATGGGCCAGCAAGGGACCCACCTACAGATCATAATCCGGGTCAGCGCCTGATGTTGTGGAGAGGCAGATATTCAAGGCCCAATAGAAAGGGCACCATCGGCAGTGAAACACAGGTTGCACGCAAGTGAAATAAGTGAAGCGAAAGGTAAGCCCATAGATCACACTCAGCGTTGCCAATGGCAAGCATCCAAAAAGTTGTTGCATTCGTTCACGGCAAAGTCGCCACAGGCCTGGTCTGTGCAGAACCACAGGATGGGCATCCATTGCGTAACAGGAGCAGAAGCACCAGCCCTCCTCACGCCAATAAGAGGATAATTGGAAAACCTCTAAAGGTGCTGGAAAAAATAAAATGTATAAAGGCCGGTATTACTCCAACAATCTTCTGAAAAGATGAAACAAGGCCAGAGCCCACAAGTTTAAAAAAATGTGCAAGGCCTTCGGTATCAAACGCGTTAAAAATTTGGTGAATCAGTTCCCCAAAATGTAGTGGGAGATTCGTATTCAGCAGTGACTGAATCTCACTAGATGTTCTAGCCACCTGCAATTCGAAGGTCTTTCGAGCAGAAGTGAGAGCGACCTCTTGTTGAAACAATAGCGCTTTGAGTCTGCTTATTTTTTTGAAGTCTGTTTTCAAAGTGGGAATGGAAGTCCACAGCGAACTATCTACAATCCCATGCGGGGCATGAAAAAGAACATTGCTGCAACAAGTAACTCTTTCGGAAACCGTTACTATATACAGAATCCCTGCCAGTAACCCGCAGCAATTGTGGTTATTTAGGATAAGATAACTACCGTTAGAAAGCAATGTGAACGTGGGAATTATTGAGGGAACTGGTGTTCCTTTTAGAAGACAGGCCAAATTGGGCGCTGGTACATTGCAAGCGCTGTGAAGCTGAACTTGTGTACAGACTAAAGCGTGTCCCACAGTAGAATCACAGTCCTCCCCTGTCAGTAAAACCTCTTTATCTTCACGTAGACAGTGAAACGTAAACGGTAAAGACCACATTTCATGCAGAAAAGTACTACCAAGGGGTTCAAATCTCCCTATTGGATAGTGTTTCATGCATGCAGTAAATTGAAAGAGGGAAATGGGCAAAGAAATAACTCCATGGATTTACCATACAGAGGAATCGGTCTCTGCTATTGAGAATGGCAGTTGTTCTAACTTCTCAATATGTAACAAGGTGTATGTTGAATCTTTCATTGACATAAACTTTTATTTATCGGTCAAATTAAAAGGTAAAAACAGGGCAGTTGTGTTCAAATAATCCCGAGGCACTTTCCCATTTTTCAATGTTTGTAAAGTCCAGCCATATTGCATTACAGAACGCAACTGATTTTGACCATGATACAAAACAGATACATCATTCTGGACAATCTCAATAAAAGATGAAACAATATTGTCCAAAGTGTAAATACGTGAAGACAAAGTATTAATGCTGCTGTCCACCACATCCAAACTTTACGCAAATTGTCTTGATCTACTTGACGAAACCTGAAAGCTGCTTCCATTTGGGACAGTTTCCATATTTCATTATAAGCTGCATAGGAAAAATGTTTTGGACGAGGAGACCTGGTACCTAAAAGGAAATCTGCCCAATCAATGTCTTCATTTAAACGTAAGAGATGTTGTTTCACAGATGATAACGATGAGTGTCCCAACCACTGTTGACACAATTTCCCCACAGAATACGTAGTAACTGTATGTGTTTGTGGAAATCGAGGGTCAGGTCGACTTAGCATAAACCCCCCATTTGAATTTGAAAAACGCAACTGGCAAGCATTAGTACTGAGCGGCCATATTAACCATCCCAAGGGAGTAAAAGTGGACAAATTAAAGGTACCATTGCGGACCATACTGTGTAAGTCCTCCAGAGAATATTGTGCATATTGCCTCCAGTCGTCATAAGCTGCTAAAGACGGGAATGAGGGAGAATTTAGATTCTTAGCAGTAGCTCAACCAAACCATGTAGTTTGTTGCACACTCGGATTCAAGAAATTATCATTCCCATCCACCCCCGGGAACTTAACCCAAGAATAAAAAACCTCGAAGCGAAAAGCTGTGTTCGCTTCAACCACAAAGATAATGTTTGCCCACGTAACCGGGACTCCATGTTGAGTCAAATGAGCGGTTAACGCCATGCGATTATGAGCAGCGATATCAATAGCCATTATCTGAACAGAGAGGAAAAGAAGGGAAACTGTAGCGCAACACTGGGTATTTCAAGAAGAAAACAAAACCTTTTAAAATCCAAGCTTGAAAAGCCTATATTCTTTACTATAGGAGGTAAATCCCTTGCACAACGGACATCTCCAGTAATTGGTGAGAAGGTATTATGGACAAGCACAAGCGCTACTCAGGGGTCTTGCGAATAAGTACCAGACCAAACGTTGGTGGCGCCATGTTGCAGGGATTCTGCACATACACAGAACTATGCGCAGGATTATGGGACCTCGGTGTATAGGGGCTAATCCTTCCTACCACCTTAGTGCCCACGAGCCCAGGACAAACTAGCTACAGTGTCTCACTCGCTCTCCTACTCACAAACGGAGAAACCAATGATTAGACACCCCAGACCACAACACTCCCGGATCTCTCAGGAATCGCAGTAACAAGACACACCTTTTCGCTCACACTCTCGTACTTGTCCACAATAAGATCCGACAGAGACACGAAGATAGTTGAAAATATTTATTTTAATTAACGTGCTCCTAAATGCAGTATACGTGCCACAACCAGCAGCAAAATGCATACTATCAATACAGTTAGCATTGCAGCAAGGCCATATATCATAAAAGGAGATGTCATCTTATAAAGACAGTGGATAAAGGACTATAAAGCCTAACCACCCTCCCCTTGGTAAGCAGAAGTATTATTATATAATAGAAGATCTCTGGGCTTTGTCAGCAGACCCCATACCTCAGGCCGTAGATTGTATTTCTATATCACAGGTGCGTGTTGCTCTTCTCCCTGGTAAGGTCTCTCTCCAAGTGTGTTCTACCTAAACATGCATCCCCATAATATCTAAGTACGAGCTTTCAGCAAAAACAGCGGCATTGGTATGTTTTGTCTAAGTGCTAGGGCCTGACCAGAATAACAAGAGTCAGTGTTTATTGACCTTGCTCACAATGTTCAGACTAAACTCCAGGAACAGGCAGAGAATGAGCACAGCGGAGAGTTCTCATATGAGAGGCATAAACAGCTAAAAATAAAGACATGTAGTGTTGTGTGCAAAAGCAGCATCATGGCTACCGGGCTCATGCTAACTTAAAGATGTCAACAATGACTCTAGCAACCACGTGACAATAGGGAGCAGTACAAAATTCTGCTCCCTGCATGCTGGAGCAATTTTTTCATCTGTTTTCCAGTCCGCTTCAAAGCAGGCAGGAAAACAAATGAAAAATCTGCTGCCGGTGGACAAGAGCAATTTTATGCTCCCACCTGCTGGGAGCGGACTTACTGTTTACTCTCACTATGTCCAGAGGGTGTGCACCTCAGGACATAGGAGCAGGCCCTGAGAGGTGGTGGCCCCCAGGGTCATTAATAGCTCCAGGAGAGATGCCGCGTGTCCCCCCTCCTTTGAAATGACACGGGCTGGCCCGAGGGAGGTGATGTTCCCCGGAGCCAAAAACGGCCTGGGAGGGTGGGCTGTGTGACCCCTCTCCCCATTGTATAAATCAGTCTGGCCTCTGGGAGGTGGTGATCCCTGGGGCAGATAACGGCCCGACAGGGGGGCAAAGTGGGCCCCCTCCCTATTCAAAGATAGGCCTTGCCCTGCGAAGGTGGCAGTCCCTAGGACTGTAAACTGCCTGGGGAGGGGGATGCTGAACCCCTCTTCCTTACTTTAAATTGGCCTGGCCCCAGGGAGGTGGCAGTCCCTGGGGCAGAAATTGGTCATGTGGAGGGGGGCTATGTGCCCCCCCTCTTTAATTTACATATTTACGTTTGCCCCGGGACCTGGCCCACCTGGTGACTAAAGTATAAACACACATGGGAGACCGCAATTGTTTTTTTAACATTTTTGCTTAGATTTACAAATCCGTCTTGATTTTCGCACCCAAAAATTAAAAGAAAATGTTTTGCGGGCACCGACGGGGTCCCTGTGGAACCACACTGCCAGGCCTAGGGGGGTCAGGGTATTCCTACCCTACCCCCTTTTCTTTTTTTTAACTTTGTTTTCTGGGACTTGGCTGAGTCTGAGTCCCAAAATTGCAGGCAACACTCCCTGGTTGAAGTGTTGACAGCCAATCAGATCTCAGCATGAGATCTGTCGGATCTGTTGAGGATTTGCGTCCTTAGATATCTCTATTTCTTTTTCCCTGAATAACTCCAAAACCTCTGAAGGGATTTACACCAAATGAGAAAAAGGGCTTTTTCTTGACCAAGAGCCAGCTTTCTGCCAAATTTGGTGTAAATCCGTTCAGCGATTCAGGCTGTAGTCTTGTTCAATATCCCTATGGGAAATTGCATGGGGAAAATGTTTTTAGGACCCCCTTTCTTTTGGCCCCTCTTTGACTAATCACCCCATAACTTTCCAAATAACAGCTGAAGTGAGTGGCAAACTAGTTTTGGAAATGTTGTGAAGATTAGTAAAATGGCGGCAAAGTTATTAGCAAAACAAAAAACGCTTTTCCTATGGAAACTAGGCCCTAACTATATCTACCAGCCATCAGTAGGTTACATATATATATATATAGAGAGAGAGAGAGAGAGGAAAAAAACCTGCTCGCGCAGCAGAAATCCAGCACTCCGTGAGGTAAATTTATACTCGCTTCTTTATTTTCAAAGTAACGGCAACATCTACGCGTTTCGACAGCTGCCTGCTGTCTTGTTCACGATGTGGAGCGCCATTTTCCAAACATTTTTAAAACAATGTGTCATAAACAGCAACATAGGACACAAAACCGGCACTAGCAATTCTTGTTGGTTCATTGCATTATGTGGGCGCCATCTTTTCACATGTTTTTTTGCGTCAATCTCACATTTTATACTCAATTTTATCTTTTTCCATTGCAAGTGCAAGTTTTAAACACAATTCGTGATCATTTTACATTTTTGCAGTGATTTGCTGTGCAAACCTACTTACATCACATTAGTGTCTTTTTTTATTTTTTTATATTTGTATACATACATATATTGTTTTGGACTGCCTCTCATGTTGATGGTCACTAAAACATATCGAAGATCATTCTCCGAAAAGTGCTCATACTAAGCATTTCATTTGACTTTTTAATCTTTCCATAATAGTTCCTTGGATTATTGAAATACCACTCTTTTTATATAATAAAACACATATAGTTCATCTATACTGAAATGCATATATATACAGTAATGAAATATATCATGTGCAAAGTTGTTTTCCTTCATAAAGTGCAAGTGCTTGTACTTTTTGGTCTTTTCATAATCCTACAGTACTTTGGATTATTAAAGTGCTTCTGCTTCTATATGATAAAACATATACGAATTATAGATATTAAAATTCATATATATATACGGTACTATGATATACCATGTGCAAAATTATTATCCTTCATAATGTGCAAGTACTTAATAAAGTGCTGGTGCTAGTGCCTCAGTATTATATAACCTAATGCTCCTTCCAGCACTTCATATACAAGTGCAAATGCAATAAATAATCTAAAAACAACATATTCTAAAATTCATATAATTATTTCCAGATTACTTCAGTATACAATTGTGATGTATTTCCACAATCCATAAAAACGCTTAGTTCTAAAATATATTTGTGCTCAAGTGCCTAAAATCCTATGTTTCGCTGTTAAAAAGAAAAACTTTGTATCTAAAAGAAATTGGTCAACTGAGTGTGCTCGTTAAGTAACTCTGCTTAATCTAGGCACGTGAATAAATCCTCATCTACGTTTAGACCATTAGGTTCTTTACTGTCTGGCTCCAGGATATAGTGTGTCTCTAACCTCCGGAGTTCTTTTTCCCTGTTTCCTCCTCTTTTCTTCTTTGGGATTTCCGCAATACAACTGTATTGTAGGAAAACAGGGTCGCTTTGATGATATCTCTCAAAGTGCCTAGCTACCGGGTATGTTCTATCCTTGTTTGCAATTGCTCTCCGGTGCTGTAATATTCTTTTGTAGGCAGGTAAAGTGGTGCTCCCTATATACACTTTTTCACAGGGGCACCTTAACATGTAGACCACAAAACTAGATCTGCATGTCAAGAAGCCCTGACATCAATGGTTTTGTTAAAAGGTGTTCTAAAACTTGTTAAATTTACTCCACTCTGACACGCCTTACACTTAAAACACTTTTTAAAACCCATTTTCTGTGGAGCCAATTAGGAGTTCCTTCTTTTTCTTTATACTCACTACATACTATACGATCCTTTAATGATTTTGATCTCTTATATGTTATTGCTGGATGTTTCTTGATCTTCAGGCCTACTACTGGATCTCCTTTGATGAGATACCAATGTTTGTTTAAAATGGCTCTCACATCCTTATGTCTTGTATTAAAAGTCGTAATAAACCTCTGAGTTTCCTTACAATCCTGTTTTCTCTTTTTTAGCTCTGTTCTGGACAATTCAAATAGTGATTTTCCTCTATCTAGTTTCCTAGCCTTCAAGGCGGCTCCCCTCACAGTTTCAAGTGGATACCCTCTCTGTAAAAAACGGCTGGTCATTTCCTGTTCTGTTTTTTCATATTCCACCTCACTACTGCATGCCCTCAGTGCCCTGTAAAACTCACCAAAAGGTATACTTCTGACGAGAGGTGCAGGATGGGAGCTCCCTGCATGTAGGATGGTGTTCCCAGCTGTTGGTTTACGGAAGACAGTAGTTTCTAATCTGTCTCCCTCTGCTCTAACTCTTATATCAAGGAAATCTATAGAGGTTTTACTATGGTGTTCTACAAATTTTAAGTTCAGCTTATTTGAGTTGAGGTCCCTGATGAAATCATCTATATCTGTTTCCGTGCCCTGCCACAGCACGAAAACATCGTCTATGAACCTCACCCATAGTAGGACGTTGTCTGTCCATTGTTCCAGCTCCGGCCCTCTGAGCACCTGCTCCTCCCACCAGCCGAGATGTAAATTGGTGTAACTGGGGGCTAAGCAAGTGCCCATGGCCGTACCCTGTTCTTGCTGGAACAAATCTTTACCAAACAAAAAAATATTCCGTGTGAGACACCATTCCATCATTTCCAAGAGCATTCTATTATGCTTCAAGAATCTCATAGGTTTCTATTTAAGAAATATTCCGTGGCTCTCAATCCATCGCCGTGTCTTATGCTTGTATAAAGTGTTGCAATGTCCAGAGTTAACTAAACCATAGTATCCTCCCATCTTATATCATAAATATGTTTCAAGAAATCAGTGGAGTCTCTTATATGTGATGTCAATGATTTCACAATTGGAGTTAAGATAATAGTCAATATATTTGGACACATTTTCAAATAAGCCACCACATGAAGATATGATCAGTCTACCTGGTGGACAGTTAATACTTTTATGCACCTTTGGTACCATATGATGAGGGGTAGAGTGGAGAATGGTCACTATGTGCAAGGGGTTACTGCCCCCCACTCTGTGAGATGGCAAGGACCAGATACATCTGGATGGCCTAGGGCCTGGTCCTGGCCGAGGACAACTAGGGAGTACCAGTGGGGTAGCTTAGTTGGTCCTGGGAGCTTTTACAGAGGGAACCACATGGGTTCAGAATGGCATAGAACTGGAGGGTGTCCCTGCAGTTGCGGGCCCGCGTCCGTGTTCTATCGCCCAAGGCAGGGAAGCCCATCAAGGTGGTGATTGGTCTACCCTGCGTTTTGGCTGGAAGGGGGTTGTTTTGGACTTGGCCCTTTTTGCAGGGTCATCCCTAAACTTTTTGCCTTTCTCCTAGCCTTTTTTCTGACATGGTGTTGGTGGTTTTAGGACTCTGGGCACTTTAGCACTGCTGTCCAGTGTAAAGTGCGTGTGCTCTCTGTGTTAAATATGGTAAGATTGGTCTACACCTGTTTGGCCTATTTAATTTACCTGTCAGTCCCTTGTAAAGTGGTATCCCATATACCCAGGGCTGGTAAATTAAATGCTACTGGTGGGCTTGCAGCGCTGATTGCGCCACCCACCCAAGTAGCCTTTCAAACCTATCTCAGGCCTCTGCCATTGCAGGGCCTGTGCGTGCAGTGTCACTGCTGCTGTGATGTGGCACCTAAAGTGTGTGCCATGTCTGTGACCCCCCTTTTTACTACATGTCAGTCACCCCTAAGGTAGGCCCTAGGTAGCCCTAAGTCCATTGCTAAGAGGCACAGTGGTGCTAGCGCATGTGCGCTTGGTGTGTTTTCGCTGCATTGGCAGCTGAGCCCTGACTTTACTGGACATAGGGCATTGGAGCCCTAGAAAAGGCCAGTTGGCCTGGGGTCAGTTTCTAAGGTGGGCCCTACTGTGATGTGATGCATAATGTGGGTTATGCCTAAGTTGCTGTGTTACTGTTGTGCTCTGTTTATAATAAGTGTATTGGAACTGGCTAGGTGATTGGGGAAGTGCATGGATAGTGCCTGGGTGAATGGAGGAATGTGGGAATACTGCCTAACTGTATAGATGAGTGCATTGGATAGTGTTTGAAGGAATGGATAAGTGCAGTAAAAGCGTCTGTAAACATTATTTCACATTATCATGCTTATTACATTATTTCATCTTACCTTTCACTAATGTAGATAGAAAAATCATTGGAACTATTTTACAGTAGTTTTGTTGTAAACTGAATTTAAAATCTTTTCAAACTTTACCATTACCTTCTGTAAATAATAATAAGAAAAACTGTTATCGAATATAATATTATAGTTTTAAGAACACAACATAATTTTAGAATTACATGACATTTTCAGTTTCCCTTTTTGCTGTTCTCAGATTCTACTGAATTTCACCATACACAGTGATTTCAATATAGATCAACATACAACAGCGGGGAAAAAAAACAATCAATGAGATTGTAAAAAAAAAAAAAAAATCTGCGTTAAGCATTATTTAGAACAAGTGTAACTATCTGTTTACCTATCTACAGTTTCTATATTACATTCTTCAACTACATTAAGTCTTTTATTTCTCTCAAGTACATTTTGTAAAATATACACTCTCATTTACATCGCGTATAATATAAAGATCAAATATATAAACTACTTCTTTCAAACACAATTTTCCAAATGCAATATGAATTAGCACAAACAATAATCCAAACACTAATTGTTCACATCTTCCCAATAGGCCGAATAATGTTTCCAAATCCATTTGCATTGAAAATATCCAAAATAAACTCGTTATTTCGTGTTCACATCTTTCCAATCGGCCGAATGATGTTTTCAAAACTTTGGCATCAAAAATATGAGATATGAATTTTTTAATTCATAAGGCAACCTACATTTAAATTCCAAATGGGCATCATTGCAGTGTGTCCATCTTTTTTGCACTTTAAATACACAGTATAGTGTCCAGATGTTGTAGTAGGTCCATCATGGAAAATAATAGCCACTGCTTAAAAGTTCTACCTGAAACTGATACTTGACTTGCCACAAAATGTTTAATTTTGATTTCCAATTTTGTTCCATTTGCTCTACAACGTTGTAGCATTAAAATGACATATTTTCCACATCTTTCTATATATAATGTTGACAAAACTTCTGATTTACAATGAGAACATTTCAAATCTTGATTAGCTGTTTTTACTAATTTGTTAAAAGACACTGATTTGCAATCTGGTATCGTCAAGTATATGAATCGTTCAGTGTCTATTTCAGTAGTAGAAGAAAATGAACACTCTTCACATTTATGATCCCATCTGTAACTTAGTCCAAATACATTTTCATTTTCTATTCCTTCATCATCCAATACTCCAAGCATAAACATAAGAAATTCTTGTCTATCTTGTTTTATATTCAATGTAAATTTCAATGAACCAGTACATATATCCAAAAGATGCCGAATGCCAGAAGCAGTATGGATTTTAGTTCTATCAGTTACCAACTTTTGAAAAATATAATGCAGTAAAGAACAGAATCTTTTTTCTCGATTTTCCATAATTTCATAATGAAGATCCTCTAGATATAAGACAACATTCACAATTACATTAGCGTACCAGTTGATACCTGAACTATTTTCTAACTGGTATCCTACAATATCATCAACAGTGTCCATTTTCATTTTCTTTGCAGTTTCATCATTCTCTTGAATTGTTTTCTTTTTTGAATCTCACTAGAATATTTGTCATATTTTTGTTTTGGACACACTACACTTTTCTCATACACGGGATATTCACCTAAGTTAGGAGCATAAAGTCTTCTTAACCAATTGTACTCTTTTACACAATTTACATCGGCACTAATCTTTTTCTCATCAAAATCAATCAAATACAAACCAGATAATGTTCTTACTCGAGACAATGCAACGTATGCCATACACTCTTTAAACACTGTACTTCCAATATTTACCAAAGCACTGTCTACACTTAAACCTTGAGATTTACAAATGGTTACTGCATATGCTAAAGAATGAGGAAACTGTTTTCTACGAACATACAAGTCTTTTACAAGCAAAAAACATAAAGCACAACGTCCAATCTGTTTTACCCCTTCAATCTGATCAAATTTAATCTTCAAAAATTCAATTCCATCTCTGTTCTGAAAATGTACAAAATCAACAACTTTTCACATTGTAACTCCTTCGTGTTCCATTTTATCAATAGGTCCATTTTCAGTATTGGTTGTTTTTCCAATTTCAAAAGTTCTTGATTGAATGTAGAACACTCTTGCAGTGTAGGCATTAGGCAAACTATAGACTTCTTTTCTCCAATTCTTTTGTATATTATTTCAGGTGCTATGTTTTCATTTGCAAACAACTTCGTTAAAAGCCGACTTTGTAAAGCTTTTTGACCATGTTTTGTCAAAACACCAATTATATATCTTGAAGAATGTTTCCATAATGTTCATCACTTGCTTGTAGCATGCTTGTCTTCATGGACAAGTGGTTTAAAAACAGGTTGCCCTTTCACAGGAGTAAGTTGTAGTAGGTCGCCAAATACAATTACATGTTTTCCTCAAAATAGAACATCATAATCTGTTTTTAAAATCTGTTGCATTCTTAAATGTACAAAGGCAGCATTAAGTTTGACACCATGCTCACCTCATCAATGATTAAAAGTTTCATTTTCTTCAGTACTCTTGACACTTCATAACAAGCTTCTCCAGATACCTTGTGTTATTCCAATTTATTTTCATGTTCATCTGGTAGCATGAGTAATCAATGTAAAGTAATCTCTTTAATGTTGTGTGCTGTAAATCCAGTTGGAGCTGTTACAACACAAGATAAATGGCATCCAGTAGTTTTGTGTAGATAACTGGTGAAAATGTTAATTAAGAAACTTTTTCCTTTTCCAGCTTGACCACTGATGTACATTCGAATAGGTTTAAATGATGTGCATTGGCATTATTTTTTTCATGTAGCAAACCATGCTGTATCTGTAGTGTCACTTGCTGATATATTTCTTTTTGTTCAATATTTAGTTGTTCTTCCAAGTTTCTCAAATCATTAATAAACTGTTGTGCTTGTTGAATTATCATTTCTACTTCATTCATGGCTATTGCTGCTTCATTTTCAGTAATTGGTTGTCCTAGTAGATGTTGACTTAGTGGAGCAGAACTCTGACTATCTTGAGAACTGTCTCTAGCTATTTCAGCTGCAATAGTAGTTTATTGTTCAATCTCTTCATTTAACATTTGTAGATAAGTAGGGGAAATTGTGCATTGAATGTTATCTTTACATGCATTAAAAGAATCTTCATAGCAGTCAAAATCTCCAAGTAATTCTGCTTCACTACGCCAAGGCTTGAAGAGTTGCAGTAGTGCTAAATAGAAAAATTCCCTTTTTTCTGGAGTTTTACAACTCAGTTTTCTGTGGGTAATAAGATTTCCTTTGGCATGTTTTGCCAAACATCCATCACATCCAATTACTGCATATTTTTCTTCATTTAGATTTTCAGTAACATTTCTCTTAAAGGTGTAATGTTGCAGTACTTCATAGAGACATACGTTTTCCAGATGTGGACTCCTTTTGGGATAGTACGTATCCAACATATTAGTTTTAACAATATCTGTACTTTCTGGTTCATTCAATGCTAAGTATTCAATTTCTTGTAGAGATTTCAAAACTCTATTTCGTGAAGCCGCAAGACTTAGACTTACCCAAATGATTCCTCTTGACTTTGAATATCAACTCGCAGAGCTCAACTGATCCGAACATTCATAGGATCCAATCTCTTGATGGGAAAGAATTTTCAAACTAAAGCTGTACAATTTGTTACTAAGACTCTTCTCTTGTGAAATTTCTTCCCACATTTCCTTCAACTCTGTCTTTTCAGATTTCGTTATATATGACGTAACGTAGCGAGCAACAGCAATTGAATTATCTGCAACATACTGGATATCCATGTTGGCAATCCACATTGCAAAATCGCTGGATTGTAGTCATTAATATACTTTGAATCTTCAGTTCTTTTTATGTTGTATGTATTCTTCGGAGATTTTTGAGTTATAATATGTCTTACTGCTGACATAAAACTATTTACTCTTCCTCTTGAAATTACTGGGTGTGGGAATCCAAAACATTTTATATAAAATGTTCCCTTTGACTTGTATTTTCGTCTACAATATTTTCTACATCGATGACTTTGAAAAGGTAAAACTTGTTCTCTTAAGCTCTCTTCTCCTCCTTTTTTTTGGAATGGCACAGGTAACATACTCTTCGATAAAAGACAAAACAGTTTCTTTAGAATCGGTTCCAAATTTAGGTGCATCCTTGATCCTTAATAGCATGTGTATATGAGGAGCACCTCTGGCTTGGTACTCCTTTTTCCAAAAGAAATCAGTAACTTTTCCAAGAGGTGGATTATTTTTATTGCAGTTTAAAGCCATCATAGCTTGAAACTTATGATTAAAATATCTGCACACATTCACAGGATCCAAAGAACACAATTCTCCAGCTGTCTTCAATTCAATATTTTTGACATTTGAATTTGCTTGTCGAAGAAATTCAAGTAAATCGTCCCAAGCATATTCAGCACAGCTAAGTGTTAGAAACCACGTAGGAGTACCTACGTTTCTTAACATACATTTAAGTTTGCCGTGACGACGATACCAATACTCATTAGTACCACGTTGACACGCCATCAAATGAATTAACTGAGATTCTAAATGATCGTCTCTTTGTTGAACTTTGTCCATAAATTCCTTGGCAGAAACATGTGTAAGATGAACTCCTGTTTTTAATATGTGATTCACTGCATATGAAAGTCCAGACAAGTCACTTTCAAATAGAAGATGAAAAATATATGGAATGCACTGTTGAAATCTTGAATCTTCTGAGTACAATCTTGTCGTCTGGTATTCTGAAGCTGGAATCTGTACTGCTCGTTCATCATATCATCCACCTTCTCCAGTGGGGAAGAGCTGTGGGAAACAACGAGCTTCTAAACTTTTTTCCCATACACTCATGGGAGTTCCCTTTGCGTTCTTCATTTGAAATAATTCATTTGTGTTTCCAATCATTTCTTTTGAATGTAGAGGATGTATACAACACTTTGTATAAAATTTTCCTTTAGACTTGTATTTTCATCGACAATACTTTCCACAGCGGTGACTTTGAAAACGTAAAACTTATTGTCTCAAGTTCTTTTCTCCTCCTTCTCTTGGAATGTCACAGGTAACATACTGTTCGATGAAAGACAATACAGTTTCATCAGTATCAGTTCCAAATTTTGGAGCATTCTTTATCCATAATAGCATGTGTATATGAGGAGCACCTCTGACTTGGTACTATTTTGGCCAATCAAAATCAGAAACTTCTCCAAGAGGACAATTATTTTTATTGCAGATAAATGACATCATAGTTTGAAACCTATGGTTAAAATACCTGCACACATTTACAGGATCCAAAGAACAGAGTTCTCCAGGTGTCTTCATTTCAATATTTTTTATATTTGAATTTGCTTCTCGTAGAAATTCAAGTAAATCGTCCCACGCATATTCAGCACAGCTAAGGGGTCGATTCCGATTCGGGCCGGAAAAAGCACCGACCGACTCGGATCCGGAAAAAATACCGACCGACACGTACCAGTGGCGCCCGACACGCCAAGTACGATGCAAGCCGCGATAAATCCGACCGACACGTCAGGAAACCAAGCCGACCGACCGAGCCGCTCGGAAAATAGCAATCCGGCCGGAAAAACACGCGAATCCAACCGACCGACACGCACCCGGAACAAATTCGACCGAATCGTACCCGCCAACTCCAACCCGCAAAGTACGATGCAAGGCGCGAAAAACACGACCGAGTCGGACGGAGGACAAGCCGTACGACCGACACGCATACAAAACCGAGCCGAAGCAACACAATACACCGCGACCGACGCGTACGCAGCATACAAAACTGCACAAACACAGCGTGAACGAAACGGAAAACACCGTACGAGACCAATGCAGGGTCCGACTCGGTCACAAGAACGTTTCCAACATACACAAACAGCACAAAGGAAAAATCAACCAAAAAAAGGCCAAACAAGCAATTACCAAGCCAATAAATACTGGGGGGGTGGGGACAGAGAACAAAGACACACCCACAACTCCACCTATATAAAGGACACAAATCACTACCATGAGCCTTTGCAAATGCCATTCCACTGCCAGCACCCAAGAGAAAGCAACCACACACCCACAGCTCATCCCTCACACAAGCCACACACCAGCAGCACACCAACAAATACCTACCTCACATACACCCAGCACAACACACACCCACACACCCTCACCTGCACACCAACACACACATCACCCACCATCACCACCCATCACCATGCCCCCCAAGAAGAATCACAAGTTCCTAGATTGTGAATTGGAAGTCCTGGTAGACGAGATCCTCAGGGTAGAGCCACAGCTGTTTGGCACATTGGTCCAACAGACCCCCATGTCGCAGAAAACCAAGATGTGGGAGAGGATCATCAACAGGGTGAACGCACAATCACCATGTCGGCGCACAAAGAGCGACATCCAGAACAGGTGGTATGACGTGCGCAGGAGGGTACGGAAACTGCTGAAGCAAGATTACATCAACAGCCAACACACCGGCAGTGGCCCTCCTGCCAAGCCAATATACCTCAGGCCCTGGGAGGAGAAGGTGCGGGCCATCCTACCGCCAGTGAGCATATATGGACTAGAGGACATCCCAGAGCCTGGTGAGTACACAACAAATGTACACAATATACTGCCACAAAACACACACACATCACTGTCAAGGGGAGAGTCAAACCATGCACTCATAGCAATTACACAGCAACTAGAACAGAATCATCCCAAAATGTGTATGTCAGTCAGATAAACCCAACACATGCCATCAAAAAAGTCACATCCAACTGTGCCAACACATGTACAAACACAACCACAACTACAGCTAGGCAGTGGCACAAATAGAACTAACACACACATCCACACATGTAGCCACCACAACAACACCAACACACAGTGAAGACCACTCAAAGGAAGGAATTCTGTGTATGCTGGCCAAGTCAGTGTAGCCAATAGCATCATGGGAGTCGCAGTCACACATATTGCCCCCCCACAACTGTCCCATCAACACCACCATGAACCATGCGCACATCACAGGGAGTGGAGAAGGACTCACAAGATGGCTGACACTGGCTACTGCTGTGAGGAGCACAAGGCCCTGCTGCCAACTGTGCACCAACAAACAGCAGGACACCACTGACTGACATCCTGAGAGACAACTTACACTCCCTGCAATGCAAGCACGTTCCATGGTGGGATATCTGGCTGGCTGGATGGGAAGGGGGACTTGCAGCACTGACCATAGTCACCAGCACCTCCCCTCACACCCCCCAACACAAACTCCACAGTACCCACCTGGTAGAATGCAATGCCCTCCATCCTAACACAAGATCCCACAAAGCACCACCACCCTGGCTTATGTTGTGTGAAGCACAGGGACACTCTTGGGACTCTTAGCCAAACAACTGCCAGGACAACACTCCCAGCCATCCTGTCAGCACAGCCAGCCCACCCCACAGGGAAGCAGAGTCAAAAGGAAGGAAGCATGGGCATGCTGGGAAGGGGGTGGAGGCAATAGCATGATGGGAGTCGTAGTCACAGACATTGCTCAGCCTCACAACTGGCCCATCAACACCACCCTGAACCATGCTCACATCACAGGGAGTGGAGAAGGACTCACAAGATGGCTGACACTGGCTACTGCTGTGGGGAGCACAAGGCCCTGCTGCCAACTGTGCACCAACAAACAGCAGGACACCACTGACTGACATCCTGAGAGACAACTTACACTCCCTGCAATGCAAGCACGTTCCATGGTGGGATATCTGGCTGGCTGGGTGGGAAGGGGGACTTGCAGCACTGACCATAGTCACCAGCACCTCCCCTCACACCCCCCCAACACAAACTCCACAGTACCCACCTGGTAGAATGCAATGCCCTCCATCCTAACACAAGATCCCACAAAGCACCACCACCCTGGCTTATGTTGTGTGAAGCACAGGGACACTCTTGGGACTCTTAGCCAAACAACTGCCAGGACAACACTCCCAGCCATCCTGTCAGCACAGCCAGCCCACCCCACAGGGAAGCAGAGTCAAAAGGAAGGAAGCATGGGCATGCTGGGAAGGGGGTGGAGGCAATAGCATGATGGGAGTCGTAGTCACAGACATTGCTCAGCCTCACAACTGGCCCATCAACACCACCCTGAACCATGCTCACATCACAGGGAGTGGAGAAGGACTCACAAGATGGCTGACACTGGCTACTGCTGTGGGGAGCACAAGGCCCTGCTGCCAACTGTGCACCAACAAACAGCAGGACACCACTGACTGACATCCTGAGAGACAACTTACACTCCCTGCAATGCAAGCACGTTCCATGGTGGGATATCTGGCTGGCTGGGTGGGAAGGGGGACTTGCAGCACTGACTATAGTCACCAGCACCTCCCCTCACACCCCCCCAACACAAACTCCACAGTACCCACCTGGTAGAATGCAATGCCCTCCATCCTAACACAAGATCCCACAAAGCACCACCACCCTGGCTTATGTTGTGTGAAGCACAGGGACACTCTTGGGACTCTTAGCCAAACAACTGCCAGGACAACACTCCCAGCCATCCTGTCAGCACAGCCAGCCCACCCCACAGGGAAGCAGAGTCAAAAGGAAGGAAGCATGGGCATGCTGGGAAGGGGGTGGAGGCAATAGCATGATGGGAGTCGTAGTCACAGACATTGCTCAGCCTCACAACTGGCCCATCAACACCACCCTGAACCATGCTCACATCACAGGGAGTGGAGAAGGACTCACAAGATGGCTGACACTGGCTACTGCTGTGGGGAGCACAAGGCCCTGCTGCCAACTGTGCACCAACAAACAGCAGGACACCACTGACTGACATCCTGAGAGACAACTTACACTCCCTGCAATGCAAGCACGTTCCATGGTGGGATAACTGACTGGGTGGGTGGGTGGGTGGGAAGGAGGTCTGGCTGTCAACCAAACACAATCAATGCAGACCATGTTCACACCCCAGAGAATACATAGAAATGCCCAAATAATGCAGGACAA
This sequence comes from Calotriton arnoldi, assembly GCA_963921515.1. NCBI lineage: Eukaryota > Metazoa > Chordata > Amphibia > Caudata > Salamandridae > Calotriton > Calotriton arnoldi. The sequence continues at coordinate 4,884 of CAWUFW010021433.1, read as the reverse complement.
TGTGCCACACCAATATCAACCCCTGACTGTGACGACTTAGGACAATACAATGTACAGGCCCGCACCCCGAGGCACAGTCACAACTGTCAGGTGTGTCAACCACTGATGCCTGCAGAAACATGACATACATTGTTTGTGTCTCCCAAAAACAGGTGATGATAGGGACACAGCAGCAGACGCTGAGGAGTCCCAGTCCCAGGCTCAAGAGGATGCCGAGCTCACTGGCGTCGTACAGCCTCTGTCCTCCTCGGACGATGAACAACCTGGCACATCCGGTGCAAGTCAACATGCTGCACCAGCAGGACCACCAGCTGCAGCACCAGCAGGTCCACCAGCTGCACCCCCTGCACCCACCCCTCCAACGACTGTCACCACGAATACCATCCCTGCCGACATGGACAGAATAAGGAACAACACCAGCGCAGTGACCCTGGACCAACCTGGGGCCATGGACACCACCACCACCACCAACCCCCAAGGTGGACCAGGGTTATCTGTGCGTGCAACTGCACACACTGCACATGTCAGCAGGGGTGGTGGGAGGGGTGGGAGACAGAGGTCGCTGCTTGCAGACGTTGCTGGTGTGCATGAAGACCCACAACTGGTACGCATAGCTGATGCGTACCAGTCCAGCACCGGAGAGCTCAGCCAGGTAGTGGGGCTCCTCAGAGACATCAAACAGCAGCAGGCTGCCCATCATGCCCGCTTGGACTCCCACATGTCCCAAGTGGAGTCACACATGTCACGTGTGGACTCCCACATGTCACGTGTGGACTCCCACATGACCCGCGTGGAGTCCAAGTGGGATGTACTACATGAGATGACGGCGGTGCACAGGGACATTTTACAATGCCTCCGCCAGATGAACAGCAACCAGTCCACACCTCCCTGTGTGCCAACAACATCTGGTACCGAACAAACTGCAACTGCCACAGGGAGGGAGGAGGACTCTGGCGGAGAGTCCCCTGCACCGCAGCAGCCTGCACTTGAGGGCCCCCCCAAGAAGAGGGGTCGTCCGAGGAGGGAAAGTGAGAGGCTGATGGCCAAGCGCAACTCCCAGGAAGCCTGAACCTGTTCTGGATTTTCGCCTTTGTGCACAGACTGTTCACCCTGTTGATGGCAACACTACTCCCACACATTGCATGGGGAGTATAAGTTGGAACAATGTGTCAGACAACAGTGGCCCGATACTGGGGATCCTGTCTACCTGGACTTTCTATTCATCTAGGAACTTGGGATTGCAAGATTCATGTACAGCACAATCCATCCTATGCACTATTATCACAATAAACACACTAATACACCATACTTGCCTCTGTCGTGATTCCAACGTGGGTGCTGTTATGGGGATGATGAACTGCAAAATTACACAGTGTATGCGAACTGCAACAGCAAGGACAACACAGGCATGTGAGTACAGGCAACGTGACACATATGAGGGAGACACACCACCAGGGCTACACAACACATACACACCTAGGCCATCTGACTCATTGCCTACACTGATGTTGCCAGGGAAGACGGTGCAATGCACAGACACCACACCCATTCCCAGTTGTAGTCAAGTAGCCCACAGGTGCAGTAAGCAAATGGCAGTCAAATGTGTGACCACAGACAACGCACATCACTAAGTGAAGCACAGGTTTATTACACAGTAGCAACATGCCGTAACCACTACAGATGCAAGGTAACCCCACCTGGTAGCGGGCACACAGTCAACAACTGTAGACAGAAGGAAGTCCATGGGTGTGGCGCACATCACCTGTAGGGACACAACAGCTACCAGCCTGGATGTGCAATCACGTCGTCGGTGGACACAGTTGACCAAACGAATCTGAAAGTACCCTGTGAAGGACAGAAATGACACACAGTCAAAAGCAATGCAGTACAGGACAGAACAGCAAAACTCATGCACAATACATGTTACAAGATACCCACCCAGAACCAAGTTAGCATGTCAACACTGTTGGGGAGTACAGCCCACCTGTCACCACACATCGCAACACACATCCTGTCAAGTAGCCCATGGACACACTCCAACAGCACCAGAGCACCACCCACACATCATGCCAACTCACATCATTCACATGACACCTCAGGATACTCACATTCAGCTAAAGAAGTTGGTGATGAGCTGTGTGCGGACATCACCATCACCATCATCATCATCATCGTCACTGGCATCGTGGTCCAGGCCAGGATCCTCCACAGGTGGCGGATGTTGGTCATCGTCATCCTGGATGAGAGGCAACTCCTTCCGCACTGCCAGGTTGTGGAGCATGCAGCAGACGATGATAATCTTGCACACTTTCGCAGGGGCATATGGGAGGGACCCTCCGGTCTTGTCCAGGCAGCGGAAGCGGCTCTTCAGGAGACCAAAGGTCCGCTCAATCACTCTCCTGGTCCGACCATGTGCCTCATTGTAGCGCATCTGGGCAGGTGTCACAGGGTTCCTGAGGGGTGTCAGCAACCACGGCATGTTGGGGTATCCCGAGTCACCTACGGACAGACAAGTGCACATCAGCTGACTTGGAAAAGTGGGCGGAATACTACAGATCAGATCACACACAATGGCACAAAGTCAGTACACACCGACAAGCCAGGCACGCTGGTTCTGCATCTGTGCCATCAACCTGGGGATGCGACTACTCCTCATCACAAAGGCATCGTGTGCTGAACCAGGGAAACGGGCACACACGTGTGTGATGGTCATGTCTGCAAGACACACCACCAGTGCATTGACCGAGTGGTAGTGCTTGCGGTTCCTGTAGGCCTGCTCCTGGGCCTGTGGTGGTACCAAAGCCACATGTGTCCCATCAATGGAGCCAATGACATGCGGCATCCTCCCCAGGGCATAAAAGTCACTCTTCACGTCAGTGAGTCGTCGCAGTCTAGGGAAATAGATGTACCGGTTCAGGAAGAGCAACATTGCCGCCAAAACATCGCGGAGCACACGGCTGAACATGGTCTGTGACATCCCACCAGCAGACGCCACAGTATGTTGGAAGGTACCGGTGGCAAAGAAGTGTAGGGCTGCCATCACCTTCACCTTGGGGGTCAGCGCTGTAGGATACGGCCGGCCAGGCTGCAAATGTGGGGACAACTGCACTGCAAAATCCTCAATCAGCTGCCTGGTGAAGCGGTACCGTCGGATGCTGTCCCGTTCCACCATCGTTGCCAGGTCTGGGAATGGCCGATGGACAGCAGGAGCCCTGCAGTGCAGAGGAGAAGTAAGCAAGATCGTCAGTCACCCCACATATGCGGCATTGAACACACTCAAGATCCCAACATACATCATCATGAGGCACAACTACATGAAGTGTGCAGTACCGGAACGACATTTATGGTACATACATGGCCAACATCTGTCAACACGGTCCTACAGGTGGCATCAATTTGTCCCTGTTTGGCCCATTGGATATCATGATGCTGTGTCACAGTCACCCCCCAGTGACATGTGAGGACAGATGTGCCCCAGGCACCACAGCTCAACGACAGGCACATTCCCAGGGACCCTGTAATGCCACATGGACACTGGCATCACCTGGAGTATCATGTGTACACCACAACAAAACAAACATGACCCCCACAGGTAGTGGCCACACTTGCCATGGCAGGAGAGCCATGGACGTCTGTGACACACACGCACAACATCAGAGTCCATGCACACACAACGTGGATGTGGAGACTGTCTCCCATTGTGCACATGAAATCAGAGACATTGTAAACACTACATGCACAAAGACTGTGGAGGGCCATCACTATTGTGCCACTGGGACACCCTGGCTCAAACATACCGTCCCACATGGGACTCACGGGGTATGTGACATGACATACACAAACACCACTGTGAAATGTGACCATGGCACATGCACAGATATGAACAGTTGCACATCACAGTGGTCACGTACACGTAACACCCATGATCCTGTCCCCATGAACACGTGCACAGCCTGGGGGTGGCTGCCCACAGGTGACACCCACAGGACAACATGTACACCAACATACACACAATAGGAAATGCAGCCTTACATGCCTTATGATAAGGTTTGGACAGGCTGTCGTGATGTAGGTGTGCCCCTCACTCCCTGGGAGCTATCTGTGGCTGGCATATGTCCATCTGAGACAGGCATGCTGACATATGCCAGTCACATGTACAGTGATGCGTTGTACTGCAATGGACCGATCGGTGCCTCCGGCCGGCCCATTGCATTCAATGTGTGCGGGTACGCGTTGTACCCCTGTGCGCGTTGAACAGCAATGGACCGATCGGTGCCTCCGGCCGGCCCATTGCTTTCAATGTGTGCGGGTACGCGTTGTACCCCTGTGCGCGTTGAACAGCAATGGACCGATCGGTGCCTCCGGCCGGCCCATTGCATTCAATGTGTGCGGGTACGCGTTGTACCCCTGTGCGCGTTGAACAGCAATGGACCGATCGGTGCCTCCGGCCGGCCCATTGCATTCAATGTGTGCGGGTACGCGTTGTACCCCTGTGCGCGTTGAACAGCAATGGACCGATCGGTGCCTCCGGCCGGCCCATTGCATTCAATGTGTGCGGGTACGCGTTGTACCCCTGTGCGCGTTGAACAGCAATGGACCGATCGGTGCCTCCGGCCGGCCCATTGCATTCAATGTGTGCGGGTACGCGTTGTACCCCTGTGCGCGTTGAACAGCAATGGACCGATCGGTGCCTCCGGCCGGCCCATTGCATTCAATGTGTGCGGGTACGCGTTGTACCCCTGTGCGCGTTGAACTGCAATGGACCGATCGGTGCCTCCGGCCGGCCCATTGCATTCAATGTGTGCGGGTACGCGTTGTACCCCTGTGCGCGTTGAACAGCAATGGACCGATCGGTGCCTCCGGCCGGCCCATTGCTTTCAATGT